>JABUQX010097339.1:2500-21325 GCA_015478945.1 Trachelipus rathkii | reverse complement strand
TTTTGTTTTATTATAGTACGTTATTATATTATTCATTTTAATAAGATTTTTGAAGTGTATGTGTATTGTATGTGTTGTGAATGTGTATTATAGAGTGTGTGTGATGTGTGTGTGGGATGTGTGTGTGTGTGTATATTGGTGCAGGTGTGTAGTAATTATTGTCGTCTATATAATTATTACTTTATTCGGCCGGTGAGAATATGCGCCTAGGCTAGAGGCTGGGCGGTAGATATAACGCATGATAATTTTAGCCTGTGGAGCGATGAGGCGGTGACGGGATGCGGGGAAGAAACCTCGGTGCGGGTATGTAAGTGCCTTTGCGGGGATGAGGTATGCTTGAATATAGTACCTTATGTGATGTTAGTATATATTAGTACTATTAGAATTATTAATTATTATCTAATTATTATTAATTAATAAATTATAGAATTAATAAATTATTTAATCACCCTATTTAAGTTAATATTAATTAATTAAAGTAAGTTAATTATATTGTATATATATATACCTTTTATTTAAAAAATAAATAATACACACAAATTACCTCAATATAAAGAATATTTTTGTTACAATCTTATGCTAACAGTAACTAATAGACTATAGTAATTGTATAATGTAGTTATTGGTGAAAAAGATAATATATAACAATATTTGTATATAAAGGTTTTAGAAAAATGTATATTTAATAAGAAATTAATATAATATTCGGAGAATACATTAATACGTAGATAATTAATTGAGATATTTTCTCTATCCTAATTAGAGATACAGTAAAGGTAAAACAATTTCCTTTTATATGTTAGCTAATAGGATATATATGAGGATACAAGTATATGTTTATTACATATTGGATAATTATATAATTATATATATATATAATAAATTATATATTTATATAGATATATTAGAGAGTTTACTATATTATGATCTTATAATCAGGGAATATATTATTTATTGACTGTAGTATTATTTATATATATAAGGTTAATTAGCCGTTTAACAAATAATATAAAAGGATAGATTAGTATAATATATTAGAGCTATATTTAGGATAATGTTGATTATTATATAAGAGTCATTATATTTACCCAGAATGAAATGGTCAGTCTTGGAATATATAGTTTTACCTGCACTTAGGCGTTGTACAAAATTAGTGCCCGTCTGATATAAACTGGATTAATAAATTATTACGCTATAGTAAGTTATTTCAACCAATTTATTACTTATAGAGATGATAGTATAGTTCGGATCATAATGTATTAAAATTGAGTCGTAATTGTGATTTTCTTTATAGATAAGTTAGGATAGTTATCAAGTTAATGTCACTTAGAATTAAATATAATTAAATATAAAAGTAAATCACGTAATTATAATTATTTAACATAAACTCGATTGAATATTATGTTATAGTAAGCATTGAATTGATGTAATATATATTAATATATAGTATAGTAGTATATGGAATGATTTTTAATAAAATACATGAATATAATTCTTTTACTTATTATAATTCTATTGTTGATGGTTATATCCTAAAATTTTTACTTAGTTTTGTTTTTTTTATTTAAAAAAAAAACTTTCATCAAATAGTGTACAGCATGTTAAATTATTAGAAAAATAAATGTTGAGTATGTATTATGATTGTATATAATATGAATAGAGGTGAGCTGTAGGGTAGACCTTTGAAAGGATTTATTTATATATATTAGTAATTTATATGAATTAGTAAATTATATATGTTTATTTTATCTGCATTATATATATACAATATTATATAAGTATATTAAGATAGTTTATTATTAACTATATAGTATTTTTAAGAAATTTAACCACGTAATAATTATAATGATAAAACTCAAAGTTCTTATAACTAAACCGGTTCAATCTTGTGCTTTCAATATAATGATTTTTAGAATATATATATGGTAAATTATTTAAAGAAACTTTTTGGAACTTTGCCGGGTATGAGATATACTAGAAAGTAAGCAAATCTAGCACATATGAATTTATTTAATTTTAGAAACTAATAATAAATATTTATTTTAATATATAATATTAATCTTTTATATATAGTATGTAATAATTTCCTTTAAGTGTGTGTGTGGTTGTGTGTGAATGTGGTGTTGTGTTGATGTTAGTGTGTAAAATATTAGATGTGAGCTAGTTGTAATATGATAATTTGTATTAGTGTAAGTTTAATATGTATGAGTTGTAGTGAGTGTAAGTGAATCTGTGTGAGTGTTATTAATAATTATATGTTAATTAGTTCAATAATTAAATAGTAATTAATATTTTGTGTTATGAGTGTTAGTGTATAATAGTGTTAAGATGTTCTTTTGAGACAATGTATATTATGATGCATTAAGTGTAATGATGATGTTATAAGTATACTAATATGATTGATAATGTTGAGTGTTTAATATAGTGGTAAGTGTGGTGTAGTGTGATAGTGTGTTGTGTTATGTGTTGATTGTGTGATGTTATATTATAGTAGTTATGTATGTTTAGTGTGTACTCAATATATATGATGTATAGTTAATATATTATGTGAGATGTGTATATGGGAGTAAAATGTATAATATGTATTAGATATATCAAAAGTTAACAAATGATAAATGTAAGTGCCATAGTGAAGGTGTGTATAAGTGTATGAGGTTATATAGTGTTAGTGATAGTATGATGTGTAGTTAGTTTAGATTATTTCTCTGCGCTGGTAGGGAGTATTGTAGTGTTATTGATAGTAATATGTATATGTGTTTAACTATAAATAATAACTATAAATGTATATAGTCAATAATATACTAAGTATAATATAGTATATGTATATATAAAAAGATTAATACAAATATAGAATATATATAATAAAAATATATAATATTAATAATAAAAATATTATATTAATAAATTAATTAATTATAAATATATAAAATGTTAATCGACTCGATATGCTAACTTAATCAAAAAATATTTCCTATCTATTTAATAAATAATATATAGTTATTAATAACAGTTAATATAGCAGAAGTTAAATAGAAGTCAGAGGTAAATTAAGTTAAAATGGTCCTTTAATAGCAATTTAAAGCTAGAAAGTTAAAGATAAATTCAGAATAGTAATAAGCAAGTAATATGAGTTAAAGAGATAAAGCAAGAGTATTAAAGAATTAAAGTAGTATTTAATAAAGTAATATAGCTTAACTATCAGTTATGGTGGTACTGATAAGTACTCTGTTGCTTATAAGATTGGTTGGTTTCATTCTTAGAGTTGACGCGGACGATATAGCAGTATAGAGTAGGAGGTATATTTAAAAATAAGATATATTGGATAATGAATTACAAGTTTGTTTATAAAACTATATTATATTATAATAATCCACTGTTATTATCTTAGCTGAGATCGAGAGAAGTTCAATACAAATGTTTAAAAAAGTCCTTCCTTTTGCTGCAATTAAAATAGACAGAATTAAGGGCTTTATTGGTAAAAGACTTAGAAGATTGGTACTCTCTACTGAGAGCAATTTCTCTCAGCGCGATTTCTACACTACAAACATCTGCCTCGAAAATTGCTTCGTTTTAGTCAGATACATATAATTTGTGATTGCGTACATTCAAGTTGCTCGTTCCGGGCCCGCGTTAGGACTTTCGACGAGACGAGTATCTCCACTCATTATGTAAGAAGCTGTTTTTTCTTTCTTAGGAACCTTAAATATGTATAGTGAGTCAATATTCATGAACTCCATTCTCTGACATCGACGTGTAAGAAGTGAATAATTCAAACGGACGGTTTTTAACTAGTTCATGTTTTCTTCATTAGACTTATGCCTAATATATTAGGCTCGCGCATAAATCTTAGCACTCAAGTACACGGTGTATGTTCCATAACTATAAAATTAAAATATTGATTTTAGATTAAGTTAATATCCTGTTTCTCTGAATGAAAGAATGCTACAGTTTACGTCTGTCCCGTTTCTTTTGCGTCTAAACTATTGTATTTCAACTGACTGTGTATGTTGAAGCAAAGTAGCGTATTGTTATGATTTTATTCTAAAATATAATGCAATTTGCCCGGGTTATTAATAAAAACAAATTCTTCTTAAAGTCTTAAATTTACATTTTCAAATTTCAGGAATTATTCTCTAATTATGCTTCTCGAAAAGATACCAATGATAAGACATAACATAACAATGATCTGTGAAGGCATAAAACTGTTTTCAGTATTACTTCCTGCGTTTCAAATGGAAGGATAGTAAGAAGCCACCAGTACTGCCAATACAAATAACTCAAGACTAAAGCCGTTGTTACAACCAATGCTCGATGGATATCTACAACGCGAATATTAATAATACGAGGCATAATAACCTCTGTCTGTAATCTAACCGACAGTATAAGCGGGTTTCGTACCGATCCATTCATGAGCCAGAACAGACAGAGTACAAGAGAGTAGTGCATTCAACACGACCAACAATGCCATATTCCTGGTTATTATCCGTTAGATATAAACAAACGTACAAACATTTAATACATCAAATATTATACATAATTAAAAGTTATTATATTGTAATAATTCTGAATTTGTAGTTATCTCAGGAGATAGTTTAGTTTCAAATAGGCAACATTGTGATCGAACGTTGAAGGTGCCAATGAAGAGTGAGTCAGTATTTTCATCACATCGATATAATTCTAATTCTGTTCAAATGCCATGGATATTGATCTAAGCTCGTGCTACTTCGCTAAATTAGTTTTTGTTCAAAGCTGTTAAGTTACGACTAGAGGGCATTTATACTTTGCCTCTTTGACTATTTTTCCTGCCTTTTTTCCCATTCAGCTGATATCTAAGAGGACGAAGTTGCTTGGAATTATAAGTCGCTATATTTGAAACAAATATTCTTGCAAACATTAAAAGGGAGCGGTACAGACATTTAGAATTCGAAAAGGGATCAAAGTTCGTAGTGGAATCCAAATGAATTTCAGACCATAATCCGCATATAACTTGCACATACTTAAAAATATAAGTAGAATTTTACTATTATAGCTAGCGTTGTACTAGGAAGTTTAACATACGTAGTTAAGGTTGCCAGGTGAAACCGAGTTTCGCTTTTTGAATATGTCATCATGGATCCTTGACCTTAACTAGTCTTATTCTATGCAATTATATTTTCCTAACTTCATTACAGTAAAGAGGCGAGTGCGGGTCGGACAGAATACTCATTTTCTTGAGAGAGATTCGTAGTCAAGAGCGAATCGAGTGGGGTTTCCGTGTTTGAGGAGGAAGTCTCTTCCAATCAAATGAGTTGCTTTACGTGGACGCCGCGCTCACATTCGCAGTCTTTTCTGCCGACGACTTTGATAAAATTGCATTCGAATGAATTCCGATTGCATGCTTGAAGATAAGATTATGTCTGCTATTGCGTTCTACCGAAAAACGATTGAATCTCGAACTGTATAGTGAATTCAGATTAGCTGAGAGCCCATGAAATGCTGCGCCAAGATGAAGAAGCTGACATAGTATATGAATGTACGGACTGATGAGATGTGTCGCTTGTGCTTGAGTCCTTTTCTCGCCGAATGTTTTGAATAGTGCGCATATTTATGTATTAGCAGGTGTTTGTGTGTTGTTCCTGTTGTATCGTTTTTCATTTGTTTGTTTGGTGTTTAGGGTAATGCAGTTGAGTGCAGTAGTTCTGTAGTGGTTGTTGTCGTGTGTTCATACTTATCTGCGTGTCACACCAATTATATGGTCGAAATGAATCTTCTGCTTAAAATTTCGCCGTGTCGCGCGATTACTTATGTAATTGTCTGTATGCAACGCACCCATATAGTTAATTATATGCATGGGTTCATGGATCTTTAAAATTCGGGCACATAATTTGACTAAATGAATGGGTTTCTTTTTTATTGAGAGCTATCCGGATAGGATCAGAACTGATTCATATCGACAAAGGAATCATAGTTGCCTCAATAAGGTACAAAAGTGCCTGCCTCTGTGAGATAGCTGCCATCTTCGTAGTGCTAGATTATGGTAGCCAGCCTTTCCAGCGCCAGCTTTCCGACAATTCGTCCTGTCATTCTGACTCTTTCGTTGGAGCGAAAATTTTGTGATACGAAATTCAAGTCGATTCTGCCGGGAGATTCTGGAGAGAGTATCTTTAGTGAATTATATTTTTTTCTGATTCTTTTGTCTCCAATGGGGGATTATCTCCCTCTTTATCTAGCGTGACTGAAGAAGATATCTCAATACGGACGGGTTACTTGACCATTTATCAATTTCTATTTATCGTGAGGACCTTAAGCTACATAAGATCATTTTTGCCCAATAGGTTTAGCAATAATTATAATTTCTAGCGAGGATGAGATGAAGAGAATTAAAAAATTAGAAATGGTTTTCACCCAACATTCCATTGGCTTGCCATTTTTGAACTCTAGTTAGTCAATCTTTTTGTGGTCCCCAAATTGCTTAAGATAGTAACGCATGGTCATCAAATGGAGATTTATAGTCAACCCACAATAAGTTATGTATGGTGATTTGAGTACCGTATATGATAATATATATTATATTGGTGAGTAGACTACGTAGACCTCCTATCATTTGAGTTAAATTATAACTGGTTAACTAGCATATTTAAGCACCCTAGTGAGTTAATCATAAACATGCTACGATTAGAGCAGTCAACTTGTAGTGGTACCCATGGACCGTTAGAACTACTATCTATGTAAATTCTACTGATAGTATTATCGTGGTAGCAGTACAGTATTCATCGAATAATTAGTAGTCAGTATCAAGATCAGACTTCCCTACGTATGGGAATATTAGTATCCTAGTTGAGTAACTCTAGTAGTAGAGGTAGTCACTGGTGCAGTTATATATAATTATAATCCGGTTTCTGCTAGTAGCCTGAGTTTGGATATTAGTTTAACACATAGCGGTGTTACTACTATAGTTAGGGATTTACTCACCATAATACACTTAGTGGATATTATTTGACCCACTTTGGAGGAGAGTTATTTAACATATATTTACGGGTATTCTTATACTTATAACGTTCGTTAGTGACTTAGTCTACCCTCCTACATTATAAGGGTTCTTACCCCATTGGTATAGTTTAGCCCCCTATATTAAGGGTTGCCCACTAACTACTACTGTAGGTAGTGTAGAGGAGATATATCAAAATTATATATAGTAATTATATGAGTGGTATTCTAACACTTAGCTTATTGATAGCGTCTGGTCGGTCGGAACGAGGAAGGTTAAACCAAAGTTTAGAAGTTTTATTTTCAGGGTATGTTAATACTTTGGTAAAGCCATTTGGTACTTACAGCTCTCCTTATCATCCACTTCCATTGAATGTACTTTTAGAAAAATTTAAGAAAAAAGGTTACAAGACACTATGGATTGAAGATCTCTGTTGGCAATGGGAATGGGGTTTGGTGAAGGATTTAAAAGTTTTTGATAAGATGTTGAGTAGGAGTGTAGATTTTCTTGCACTCATGAGCATAAATATGAATGTATTTTAAAATAAGATCGTGCTTGTTAGGGAATTTCAAACTGCCAAAGCATTTAGCTAGGCAATAAGCTAACGATATTTAATTTGCTGGTAGCTGGGTACTTCTAAGAGGGAGAGAGAGAATCTTAAATGATTCTGAAGGAAACCACTTTAGATGGTGGAAGGATTAGATTCAGATAATTAATTATCTAAGTGTTTGAATTATATAATTATTCAGGAATATCTAAAAATTGTGTTATATTGCTTCATGAAATCACAGTGAATTGTTGAAGTTATAGTTGTTATTTTAATTACTCATTGTCATTATCATTCATTATAACAAAAACTGTCAGCTATTCTTTGCATTCCTGATAATAAACAATAACTAGAATAAACTTTTATTACTCCATCATTTCATTTTTTTACATGTATACTTTAATAGTGCAATAAATTTGGTAAATTCCTGAGATGGAGATTTCATTAGAGGTGAAATTATTTAATCAGTTAATTAAGTAGAGTTTAATTAAAACTACCAAAAAAACCTGTAACTATCCTTGCTCTTTATTATAAACATAGAAGTGCGAGAGCTTGTTAATAAACAGCGATTCTATTCTTTTAATTGTGAAAACCAAAGAGAATATCCCTGTGACTTGAAGGAATCGAACTCTGTAAAGAAAGAATATAGAAAAACCTAAACCCCTGTTAACTAAAATTTCCAATTCTCATTTTTAACGAACTGTTCAAAACATTTCCTTTCCCAAATTTAAAATGCCTGTAACCAAGAAGATATCACTCCGAATGAAGTGGGGAAAGAAAAACATGTTCCCACAGACGCGGCAAACCAGGAAGTCACTCTCTCCTCTTACTAGCTACGGGCTGGATGTTTCAATTTTCATCCCGAACCAGGTACTTCAAAATCGCCTGCGCAACCAATTATTCTTTCCTACAACAAAGAGGGAAAACAAAAAGCAAGCTTATTAACACCAAATAGCTTGCCAGTGTTCAATGAGAAGGTCGGACTTTTAGCATCAATATTGCCCAACAATATTATTTACACAAAAGCTTAGCCGCACAGTGTTCAACTCGAGAAAGGGGTCAGACATATTAGCATCCATTATTGTTACCCTCAACAATAATATATTTAACCATCAAGTTACCTTTGGCCGAAGGTAGTTACCAAAGCTAATGGGTACCATTGAAGAAATGTACATCAAAGCATGCTCTACGCGAGAGAATGAGGAAATGTTTAAGTTTTGAATTGTTCGTAATAAAATATTTAAAAATTTGCATACAAACTACGGTATATTCGTAGTATATGTATGACTGTTATCACTATTATGGAATATACTGGATTGCTCAAATTTAATGTAGTTTATAGCTCTTTATAGTTTTTTTAATGGAATACCCTATTATTATAATATTATAATTATATATAATATATATCTTATATTATATATATATATTAATATAATAATAATTATTAGGTATTATTATTAATATATTTATATTATCTTATTAGCAAGACCTCTAAATATTATTCTAAAATTAGTATATATATATATATATTTTTCTTTGTCTGTAAAAGGTTAATATATATTTATATTATTACTTATATATAATATATATTTATATTATCATTATATGTATATATAATTTTTATAATATATATATAATATATATAATTATATCCTCTCTAGTGTATCGACTAATATAGTATATTTCGAATATATATATATAATATTCTCGTGGATTATATATTATATTATATGATATTATACTTATACAGTAATAAAGAGAAATATATATAAACTGAAAAGAATAAATAGTTGTTTACTCCATACATATATATTTATAATTTAATTATACTATCTTATTAGAATATATATATATATTAATATATAATATAATATTAATATATATACATATTATTTAATATTTAATATATAATTTATATTATATATTATATTATATATATATATATATAATATATTTAATTTTATATATATTATTATATATTATATTATATAAATTATATATATATTAATATATATATTAATAAATATATTAATATATAATATTATAATACATATAATTTATATATTAATATATATTTAAATATTATAATATTTTTATATTATATATATTAATTATATTATATATATTACTAATATATTATATTATATATTAATATATTAGTATATATATATTATAATATATGTGATGTTATAGTGTGTGTGTGTGTCTCTGTTGCTTTGTATATATATATTCTAAAATAATTTTTCAATTAAGTGAAATAAAATGTCATATTACCACTCTGATACATGATATGTGTAAAAACAAACTTATGATTCTATAGGCTTATAATTACTCGCTGAGAAAAAAGCTTATTTATACATTGCGGTTGTATTCTTATTAGATATATTATTTAATTATATATATTATATATATATTATATATATATATATATTTATTATATATAATATATATATTAATATAATTATATATTATAAATAATATATTATATTATATATTTAATTATTAATATATTATAATTATATATTCATATATTATATAAATATATTATAATAATTATAATTATAATATATTATATATATATATATATTAATATAATATATATTTAAATTTTTGTTTATCTAAAATTTTATTATTTTATTTCTATTATTTTATTTGAGAAATGTTGTCTGAGAATTAGGAAGCTCATTTTCATATCCCTCACTTATGAAGAAAGTAGAAAAGTTTTTAATTTTGATGACGTGGATCAGTGGTTACAGCGAAGTGAGCTCTATAAAGTAATTGCACAATTATGTCAAGCTTCTTCTTCTTCTATTCATTCTTCTTCTTATCTTCTTCTTCTTCTTCTTTCATTCTTATCTATTCTTCTTCTTCTTCTTCTTCTTTACTTTATTTCAGTCAAAAAGTGCCAATACAAAACACAAACACACACACACCTACACACCTACACATAACACATACACAACTACACACACGATACACACACACACCTACACAACACACATACACACACACCACACACAACGCAGCACAACACACATTGAATATTATTTATAATTATTTAATATATATATATATTATATTATATATTATATATATATTATATATATATATGATATTAATAATTATATAATATATTATATGATTAAATTAGAGCTAAAGTATAGGTTTCCTCTAAAAAAATGGAAAAATATAAAATTGTTAGTGAATAAAAGTGTTATGCTCAAAACAGTAATATTTACATTACCTTAATCTCAACCTTAGTAAATTTAATTGTAATTATTTGTATGAAGTATGTAAATATATGATGGAATGACCACTCTGACACGTGGATTGTTAGGCTTTGTATTGGTAAAAATATAACATTTCAATAAAACATTATTTAATGTTACTAAGTTAGTGTACTATATTAATAAAAGCCATCTCTTAATTATACGCTTTAATATTTACATATTAATATGGGATTTATTCCTTTGTTAGAATTTCTCAGGTCATCGAAATGGTTCACTGAATACTTATAAAATTCTACCTTACACATTATTACGAGATATTTAACACTATTTCAATAGTGCAATGAGAGTGTTTACATCTTTCATAAAATTTGCTAACATTTTGCTCTTTTTACTTCTATACACCTTGATGTGTATTATCAAATCTACTTTGAAATTTACAAAACATAAACTTGGTGATTGAGTATTCAAATTGTCCAGGAAAATTTCAATTATACTTAAATATTTTATACTTAGCTATTTACGTTTTTGTAAATTAGTTAATCTACTTTGTTTTGTACTATCAGGTTCGTGTTTATACACCTATTATATGTACTATAATTAGTAATACCTATACATAATTTTTCTACCGATCTCAGTTATAATTATATATATATATATACTTATTTAAATATATATATATAATATTATATATATATATATAGATATATATATATTATATATATTATATTATATATATATATTATATATATATATATAAATAGAGAGAAGAGAGAGGAGTAGAGAGTAATATAATAAGAGAGAGAGATATGAGATAGAGAGAGAGAGAGTAGATAGAGAGTGAGAGTAAGAGATGTATGAAGATAAGAGAGAGTTATTAAGTTGGGATGTGATATAAATTAAGTATGCAGGAATCTTTTATAATTCCTTATTACATGAAGAAGCTTTCCTCATATACATTTAAGCTCCTTTTAAATAAGAAATACCTCACTAGATAAGAACATTCAAATTTTGGTTCCAAACATAAGTGTACAAGTATTCAAGGGCTATTTCAGCCTGAAATTATGTACAAAACTAAGAAAAAAAATGATTTAGTAAATATATTTTTTTATTTTCTTTGGGGTTAAAAATATCGTAATATAATTTGTTTCATTTACATACTTCGCCGCTGATAGAGAGGTGAACATCTCTCTACATTTAATATAACATTCGGGTTAGAAATCTACCGAGCTCCTCCTTATGACGTATGTGATGGAGATTATTATTAAATGATATATTACAATTAAATACTTGCTCAACTTTTTAAAGTTCTCTGTTAAACAATCTTCCATTTGATAGAAAAATTACTTTTTGTTATTATAGTATTATTTATTAAATTTCGTTTTATACCTCTCTTGCTTACGTCATTGATATTTAATAGCAAAGTAACTCCGCTTTTCAATCTTCTTTCTGTATCATGTTATCGCCGTGCTAGTGGTGTTTGCTCTTCTTTTAGATACTCCTTCATTGCTTAGACTTTACCAGGCAGACAATACTTTCGAGATGCATTATATATGGGAACGGTTCCATTGGATTTATATCGAGAGATTTTATATTATTAAAGAGACGATAAAATACCTTAACAGTATAAAAATTATAATATTTTATAGCTATGCTTTTGTTCTTCAAATGAAAATCCTATGCGTGAGGTATAGTGTATTTTCTCTCGCGTCTTAGATCTCTTCATTCTCCGGTGAGGTGTTTCCTCATATATAAGTTATTATATATCTATTAGTGCTCAATATGGTTGATATGTGTTATTATAATATATATGTGGTAGAGTGATTTTGGTCCAGCCGTAAAGGTTTATAGAATGTAGATATAGTATATTAGTATATAAGTTTATATAGTATAATATTTTGTTTATTAGATAAATAATTATATTATATGCTCATATATAAATTATTATTACAACTTACATATTTTGTCAAATAAGAATATATAATATAATGTGAGTAATATTTGATGATAAATATAATATTTTGTTTATTAATATAAGTATAGGTAATATATGTATATATATTATTATAACTTAAATATATAGTAAATAGAATAGTTTAGCTAGTTGTGATAATATTATATATTATATATATTATTATATATATATATATATATAGTAGTAATAATATATTTAATATATATAACAATATTTTCACTGTGATTTTTTCGAAATAGGCCAGTGAGAAGATAAATGTTTTAGGTTTTTAACTGTAGTTGATGATTTCTTAAGGATCTAATTTTTTACAGTTATGTAGTTGTTATCTTCAGTTCCCTGAAGATAATCGCGGCATTAGTGACAGAAATATTTGTTTTTTAGTTCTACTCTTTTATTCAGCCCCATATAACTCTGAATTTTTTATTTAGCTACCCTCCTATCATATAGCTAAGCAGGTAGGAATTGGGCTCATGCTATTTCATTTTAGAATAATTTTGAAGAACCGGTTTCTCAACGTGGTTAGAGCTGTCTGTTTTAGATAATCGATAGAGATTCTTTAAAGCAACTCGTGAGTACTCGTGAGGATTAAGAATCAATTTTGGAAATTGGAGTTCCTTGCTTAGGACACTTGGTTGTTTGTTTTCCGATTTCCACGGATTTCATGGATTTTAATTCTGTTGTAAAAACTATGCAATATGCGAGTCAAAAGACAACCCTTTGCAAGATCAACATACGATGTTTCTTAACTCTTGTTCTAAACCCTGAACTGATAGGTCTTCGTTACATCAAAATCGGGCTGTAGATACGATTTTAATTTTGTTTTTCAATTTTATACCTTTGCTTTCCTGTGTGTATTATATTAAGATTTATAGTTGAAAAAATTAAACAGGCGTTCTTAATATCATTTTCTATGCGTTTTTAGTTTTATCCTCATCCCATATAAAACGAGTAGTGATTGAGAATTTCTTTATTTTAAAACAACGAATAGTATAATTCCATCCCCTTTGAAACCCGAACAATGAAATTGGTAATTAAAAAGTTTAAAATCCGGTTATTGCTTTATAAAAATATCAAAAATGTGCGAATCGATTAATCGATAGTTAGAAATTTCTATACAAATTACTGTGAGTCAATTTGTTCAGTAGTCGGATAAATAGGGAATATCGTTTACCTTATAATAATAATAATTAATAAAATTAATAAAATATATAATAATACTAATAATAATAATAATAATAATTAATATAATATAATATAATAATAATAATAATTAATAATAATAATAATAATAATAATAATAATAATAATAATAATAATAATAATTAATATATAATAATAATAACTAATAATAATAATAATAATAATTATAAATAATTAATTATTATTATATAAATAATTTAATATTCAAATCTTTATTCAGAGAAGAAAATTACATTAATTTACATCAGTCCAATATTTTCAAGCTTCATTATAGCCAATTAATTATAATAAATAAAATAATTTAATCCTTAGTATCTGAAATGGGTCTACTAATGGCAACACGTTTCGTGCTTTGAGACCCGAAATATAATCAATAACAATAAGTATAAAAATGATAATAATATAGTCAATCCATAATATAATAATTATATAATAATAAATAATATTAATATAATAATAATAATTTAATAATAATAATAATAATAATAATAATAATAATAATATATAATAATAATAATAATAATATAATAATAATAGTAATATAAAAATAAGAACAATAATATTAATCTATAACAGTAACAGATTTTATAAGCAGTATAAAATGATTAAATAATAAAAATCAGTTTATATTTACTAGTAATTAAATATCCACCTCATTCAATACAGTATCCAACTCCTTAAAAATATTTCACAGTTACTTAATACGAAAATAATAATAATAATAATAATATAATAATAATAATAATAATTAATAATATAATAATAAATAAAATAATAATAAGAATAATAATATAATAATATAATAATAATAATAATAATAATAATATTAATAATAATAATAATAAAAATAATTCAATGTAATAAATAACCATGAACAAGTATTTGAGAAGCCGACATATCTTTTTTGAGTACATCCAGAATAAAACAATAAAAAACTAATAATTAATAATAATAATAATAATAATAAATATAATAATATAATAAATTAATAATATTTTAGGAGGAAATTATAATGAAGAATATTTTATGGCAAATAATAATAAAGGTTTTTGGAAGAACGAGTTGCGGAATTTTTCAAATAAAATAAAAGAATGGAGAAATTAAAAATTATTAATAATAAATAATATATATATAATAATATAATAATAATCAATAATTAATAAATATTGATAATAATATAATAATATAATAATAATAATATATAATATAATAATAATAATAATTAATATATAAACAAATAATTATAATAATAATAATAATAATAATAATAATAATAATAATAAAAATTAATAATATAATAAGTGTATATAGTAATAATAATAATCAACATTAAATAATAATAATAATACAATACAATAATCATATGTGGATAATAAATAATAATAATAATATAATCAATAAATAATAATAATAATACTAATAATAGAACTAGCAATAAAAAGAATAATATAAGAATAATAAAAAGAATAAGAATAAGAAAAAGAATAAGAAAATATAAAATTTATATAATAATAATAATAATAATATAATAATAATAATAATAATAATAATCATAATAATAATAATAATTAATAATAATAATATAATCAATATAAATATTCATATAATATTAATAATAATAACATAGTATAAAAATTAATAAATAAAAAATTAATAATAATAATATATATAATAATAATATAATAATAAAAATATAATACTATAATATAACTAATATAATATTATAATAATAATAATAATAATAATAATAATAATAATTAATAATAATAATAATATATAATATAATACATAATATTAATAATAATAATAATATAATAATAATATCATAACTGTAGTATACAGCTTTTTTAGAGTTTATTTGGTAAATAAAATATAAACAATAGCATCTTAGCACTTATTTAATATAGCTTTTTTTTGAGCTTTACTTGTCAAATGATATAAGAGATTTTTCATTTTTTAATTCTTGAGGTAAATCGTTATAGACTTTAGCACAATTAACTGCTTGTCTAGTTTTTTCTAAGCCTATAGAAAGGAGGTTTTAATGTGAGCAATATTTCTTTAGATTTTATATCTTTTGAACTTGATATTATGAAAGTAGATATTTAGATATTAGAAGTTACATGCCTTTATTTCTGTAGCATCTTGGCTGTTCCTTTAAGAGAGATAGCTTCAATGGTCTTCAAATAGTATTATTTAGTTTTTTAATAAAGGTGCTGCCATGCTCACAGAAGTTTTAGTGGGGGTTTAACAGTCGCATGAAGCGTTTTTGCACTTCAAAATAACCGAATTAATATCTGATTTGCTAGCTATGCCATCGACTGGAAGACAATATAATAGATGATGTATATGTGCATAATATATCTTCTTCAATATAAATAAAGGAATGAATTTTTTAATTTGACTAGTAATATACATATATTTCGCTAGTTTGCTCACTAGCTGGTTGCATATGTTCTTTGAACTCATTTTTCATTTCTATTGTTAACGCAAAGTATTTTTAGCATTGTTGAATCCTTTTCAAGTCACTCCTTTAATATTTATTTTGAATTTCAGCTCTAGTATTTATTGCTTATTATGATGTATGACGTTTTTTTGCAAGTTTAGTGGAAAGTTTAATTTAGATCAATCCATGTATTGATCTTATTTAAGAGTCTGCTGCTGCTTAGTGATAGTTTAGCCAGATATATTATCCTTATTAGATATTGAATATTTCAGGCAAATTGAACCAATAAATGGTGTGTTGGAATTAATTATTCATTGGTATATAATGTAAATAATAATTGGCCAAGAATAGATCCCTGTGGACACTGCAAGTTGTTTGTAGTGGTTCTGAGCATGTTTCAAACTATTTTCACATACTGAGATCTTCCACTTAGGTATGTTTAAACCATTGTAGCGTGTTTCCCTTTTTCCCATCTTATTCATTTTGCTAAGTAGTATATCATGATCTGTTGTACAAAGCTTTTGTAAGATCCAATAATATAAGTGCAGCTGTATATATATATGTATCTATATTTATATATTATTTTCAGTCAAACAGATCAGGCTTCAGTTGTTGGATTCTGTTCTTTCTAAAACCCAAATTGAAAGGTCGTTAATAATATTTTCGTGTTAAGATATTTATTATTGCGATTTTAATACTAGTTTTTCAAGTATTTTGCTAATTGTATGTGTAATTAAAATCGGTCTATAGTTTGTAGGATCAGTTTTATCACCCTTTTTATGTGCAGGAGTGACACGTGAGACTTTTAAGATTCCTTGGAAAATTCCCTTGTTAAATGAGATGTTAAAGATATCTTAAAAGGGCTAGGCAATTATGTCAGCTATGATTTTGTAAATGTGGTTGGGAATGGTGTGAGTATCACATTTCTTATTTTGTAGTTCAGTAATGATCGCTTTGACTTCTTAAACATTAACATTTTCAAATGAAAAAAGAGATTCTTAACGTCTCTCAAATAGATTTTTTTTTACTCTTGTGCCTAAGCGGCATGTTTGATACATTTAGTTTGCCAATATTTACGAAGTAATTTATTAAGTCATCTGCAATATTATCTTAATGTTTTTACGGGATCACTCACTATTGTTTTTTTTTTTTATTTATTCAATTATTTAATTCAGAAAAATAAATTTCCGTTCACTGAATTAAAGGTCTTCACAACAAAAACAGTTTGTATACATCATCTATTGTATGTTAATATTTCTTTTTAGCTTTTCCAATTTTAAATTTACAATACAAAGTAATTTATTACAATAATGATTTATGTACTTATTTCAGGTACATTGAATATTATGAGGTGTTGCAAAAAGAAGAGAAAGTTCAGTAAACACGTTATCGTTGTACTTCAATGCAATGAATCATTATAACACGTATTTAAAGATTTTATAAAGCAGGTAAGTTTTGAATGGATGTCAATGTGGTCATTCTGTATATATGAAAATTTAACTTAATTTAACTTACTTATAAAAGTACGTCTGCAATTTTCATCGTCCTGCCTATAATTTATGGTAGTAAGTGTTCGTGTTTTATAAATAAAAAAATTTACAATACAGGGATAATGATCCGTCATATCTATTTTTATTACAATTGATTTGATATCAACTTCTAAGTTACTCCAAACATGATCATTTAGCGTTGGGTTTCTGTCGTCAATGTTATTAGGGCTGGTAGGCACCGTTATATAGTTGATCAGGCCGTTTGACATCATTACATTTGATAGCGGTTTTCTGCCTAGCGAAGGACTATTATTACCTACATCAATATTGAAGTCACCAGCAATTACTACCTTCGTGCTATGCAAGTATGTTTGGATTGTATATTCAAGTGAGTTAATGAATTCAATTCTCGACGCATTAGGGGGTCGGTATAATACCACTATCACTACATTGAAGGATTTGTTTTCAATTCTAACCGCCAGGATTTCAATAGTTTCGTTACTTTCAGAAAATATTATTTTTGGGTTATCACATATATCATTTTTTATGAAGATAGAGACTCCCCCTTCTCTTGTTTTTTTGATCTAACAATATGATATCCCTTACATCCTTTTAGCAAATGCACTTCTTTATTGTGTTCATTAAGGAAAGTCTCACTCAACACCACGCAATCAAAATTAATATTTTGATAATCCAGATAATAATAATAATAATAATAATAATAATAATAATAATAATAATAATAATAATAATAATAATAATAATAATTATATAATAATAATAATAATAATAATAATAATAATAATAATAATAATAATAATAATAATAATAATAATAATAATAATAATAATAATAATAATAATAATAATAATAATTATATAATAATAATAATAATAATTAATAATTAAATAATATAATAATAATAATAATAATAATAAATAATAATAATAATTATAATAATAATCACAATGATGAT
>JABUQX010097338.1:0-15000 GCA_015478945.1 Trachelipus rathkii | reverse complement strand
ATATATATCATTAATATAATATATCAATATATGACCTATATATATATATATATACATATATAATAATATAAATAATATATATATATAGATAATATATAATTATATATATACAATATATATTTCGAGAATATATATATCATATATATATATATATATTATATAATAACTTATATATAAATATAATTAACTAATTATATATTATATTATATAGTATAATAATATTATATAGATCTTTATATACTATAGTAAGGTAAGATATATATATATATTTGATTGGTTATATAGTGATAAAATAATTCAAAACTTCATTCAAGAAGTTATTATTATTATTATTATTATTATTATTTTTATTATTATTATTATTATTTATTATTATCTATTTATTATTAATTATTATTATTATATTATTATTAAGATATTATGAATTATATTATTCTATTATATTATTAGAGCATTTCCATGTATTTTCTGACTATCAATTAGGTTTTCTCGGGAATCTTAATTATGTTATATTATTAAATATTATTATATTGTATTTTATTTATTATTATTTATGATTAGTTATTTATTATTATTATTTTATTAGTATTGTATATATATTATTATATATATTATTAAGCAGATATATATCAAACTCCAATTACTGAAGCAAAAAAGGATACAGATTATTATACGGTTTTACTGAAGCATAAAAAAGCTAGCTCACAATTACATATGTCTAACCAAACACTCTAGCCAGTCTCGTTTTTATATTCTTTAAAAGGTCAATCCTTTTTTTGATACGTGAAGAAGCAATAAAATGGGTTATTTAGCCTTTATTTCTGTATAACTTTTTCTCTATTATTAACTTTCCTATCTACTATTTGTCTGATAAGCGATTTTATATAATCTTTACATAAAACGTTGACATTAATGTGTCCTACGACCACGTCGGTCCATTTAGAAAAATAATATTTCTTCTTTTTATTTTGAATTATATGTATCGCTCGCCTTCTGTCGTTAAAATTGAACGAATACATGATTATGTGCGACTATGTCGTTTTATGCTATGTTGACATTCTTTCTCTTTGCAATGGATTTAAATAAACATGAGCTGCGAACCCTGTAATCTAATTAAATTAACTTAACCTAGGAATTCGAATGGTAGGGAAAGTATAATCGCAAACCATTAGTATCTATATAATAAGTAATATATAGATATATATTATATACTGTATAGTATATAATAGATATGATAAATATAATAGTATATATATATATATATATAATATATATATATTATTGTTAATTATAATATATAATACTATATATCTATTATCATAATAGATATATATATAGCTAAATTATAACTTACGTACGTCATAGTATCGTAGATATACAACTACTTAAGAATTATACACCGTTATAATATATATAATTTACATATAAAATAAATATATATATATATAATTATATATAGTATAAATAATATACATATTATATATATATAGTTATTTATATAGTATAGTTAGTGATTTCACTTCATGAATGTGACTGATATACTCAAAAGATTATAATATAATATATATATACTTATATATAATATATTATATATAAATATAACATTATATATATATATCTATATAAGATATCAATATATATAATTATATATATAATATAATATATAATATATATATATTATATATAATATATTAGATATATTAATATTATAAAATGCAAAAAGAAGCCGCCTTATTTTTCCTTTTTAAGACGAAAAGAAATAATTTTCTTCTTTTTCTTTTTTATATTTATTTTTATTTTTGCAAAACAATGTATTATTTAACTACTTAACCTTTTTATTATTATTTAAAGTGTAAAAAATTAAAATATAATTATTATTAATTATTATGTAAAAATATAGTTATTATTAAGTGCTAAATTCATTGCTAATAACCTTATTATTATTACACTGTACAATTCCCATAATTGTACAATGTAAATAATTTATTTTAAATAGTTATTAGCTAGTTTTTATTTATTTTTTCAATGTTGATTAAGGGAAAAAAAATCACAAACGAAAGTTGTTCAAAACATCGTCATTCAATCTTTACATTTTGATCATCTTTTATTATTAAATTTTAAGAAAGCAATAGTACCAAGCTGCATTACTTTATCATTAAATTAGTTATTTATATAGTACATTTAAACGAAATAAAACTATTTCATGGCTTATTGTTAAAAGAAATTAGCTAGAAACTAAAAATATAAGATAAAAAAATTATACATATTGACAAAAATACATTTGAAGTAAAGCAAAAAAACAAAAATAGCAATATAACAGTTGAAGATGAAAGAACTAGGAAAAAAGCTTTTATGGTTACTAACATATATTTATATATACTATGATCATATATATATATATACGTATTATATACTATATAATATAATTATATATATATATTAAATTATATATATATCATATAATTATAGGATGAGGAGAGAGAGAAGAGAAAGGAAGCGAGAGATAGGAAGTAGGGCGGGGGGGAAAACATTCTCCAACCATAGTAACTAGATAAATTCCATAACAGATTAGCATATACAATTAAATATTCGGATCTATCAGGACATTTAATGGTGTATAGACCTAAACACAACAACAAACAATAAACATAAAATAAATAATAAAATGAATGTATGTTTAAAAATTAAGAATATAAAGAACTTGCAATTCCAGCTTCTTAGTACCAAAAAGCAGACCAGAGTAAGAGCGTCTCATTAACAATGACAAGTAAAAAGCACAAAATATATGCAAGAAAGGCAGTAAAAAAAAAAGGTAGGTAAAACTGAAAAAGATTACCTCCTACTATTCTTATTATAATTTTTATATTATCTATCTATTTTATTATTATTTTATTATATCATTATTATTATTATTATATATTAATTATATAATTATTATTATTATTTATTTTGATTTAATATTATATATTTACTGTTTATTCATATTTTATTATATATCTGATTGCATTTATTAAAGATTATTAATTATAATATTATTAATTATATCATTATTTATTATATCTGATAAATGTGTATTATTGATATTATATATTATATTTATTATATTATTATTCATTATTATTTTATTATATTATTATTATATTATTTTATTATATTTATTATTTTATTATCATCATATTATTAATTTATTACTTATTTTATATGTTCAATATTCATTATTATTATATATAATTTAATTATCTTATTTTATTATATTCAAAATTTAATTTATTATATTATTTTATATTTCGTTTAAGGAAAATTATCTTATTATTTATTATCATTATCATGAATTATTATATTATCATTCATATTGTGCTTGATTACGATCTTGCTGCTATTGGGAAAGCTAGCAGCTTTGTCTGTTATTATTATTATTATATTCTTATATTATTATTTATTTTATATTAATCAAATCTTACTTTACTTAGTTATTATTGATTTTTGATATTATTATAATATTATTATTGTTATATTATTATTATTGATTATTATATTATTATTAATTATTTATATTATTATTATTATATTATTATTATCTATTTTTCATCTATTATGATTATTTTACTATTCATTATATTATTATATTATTAATATTATTGATTATTATTCATTATTATGTATTATTATTATTTATATTATTGATTATTTGATTATTATTAGTATATATTATATTATTTTATTATTATATTATTCATTATTATTATTATTAATTGTTTCTTGCTTGTTGTGTTTTTGTTTTTGTTTTTGTTTTTGCTTTTGTTTTTTTTTATTATTATTATATTTATTATTATTATTATTGTTCATTATGTATTATTATTAAATATTATATATTATTAGTTGTATATACTATATAGTATTATTATTATTATTATTATATTATTATTATTATTATTTTATTATTATTTTATTATTTATTTATATGTTATTATATTATTTACAATTATATTTATAGTTATTTCCGTCATTGTTAAAAGTACTCACAGTTTACGTCCCAATTAAAGACCTAATTTTAATCTCTTCTTATATTTATGTCCAAATAACAAATGTGGATCTAAGTCCAAGCAGCTAATTCATTGACTTGATTTTAACGGCCACGCGGACTCTTACTACTCAAAAGAGAGTTTGTTAAGCGATTCTATAATTCCGATTGCGAAATTTTAAACGATTTGAAGATTTTTTTCCATGCTTCTCCGAAGTGAAAGCATCTCCTCATCTCACGCCTTCGCTTCGCATTCTCTCCCTTCTCTCCGCGCTCTCCCGCCTCACTTCTCTCTCTCCTCTCTATAGTACGTTCTCTCTCTCTTCTCTCTCGTCTCCTCTCTCCTCTCTTCTCTGCTTCTCTTCTCCCGCTCTCTCTCTTTCTCTCTTCTCTCTCTCTCCTCCTCTCTCTCTTCTCTCTCTCTCTCTCTCTCTCTCTTCTCCTCTCTCTCTCTCTCGCATATATATAATATATTATATTATATACTAATATATAGTATATAGATATATATATTACATATAATGATATATTAATATTTAAACTGGAATATATAGAATAATATACAATATATAGTATATACATACTATAATATATATATTATAATATATACTTATAATATCTTATATATATATATATATTATATATATATATATAGTATATATAGACCTATATATATTATATTATATATAATAATATAGTAATTATATAGTAATTCTCTCTCTCTCCCTTTTTCTCTTCTCTCTCTCTCATCATATATAATAATATAATATCTATATATTAATATTATTATTATAATATATATAGTATATTATATATATATATATATATATATATATATATATATATATATATATATTATATAAAATATATTAATATAATATATTATATAATATATATATATAAATATATAGATATATATATATATAATATAATTATATATATATAGTATATATATATAGTAATAACACATATAATATACTTATATAGCTTATATATATAAATCGATATATATATCGTATATATATAATATATATATATATATATATATGTATATGCATATATATATACTATATATTTCATATTAATAATATATATAATATATATATAAATATATATATACCTTATAACTTTAAGATTATATAGATAAGATTATATATATATATATATATATAGAAACTTTTATAAGTAACGATCCACTTTAAACTTACAGGAACTGTCTGAAAGACGACGATCACAATTCAAAGAAAAAGTAACAAGTTCACCTTTAGGAATATCTGCAAACTGATACACACGAATAATCTAGCAAATAACATTCAGTGTATAAGGATTCTATTTGCCATAAAGTGTATGATTACATGTAAGTCTGTTTACACACACAGACACTAGAAAAGTGTCTGGTGTTTACTTTTCAAAATTTTTATGTGTGAAGCGACTTTGAATCACGACCTCCAAATACTTATCCATGAAAGAGGTTCGCTTGACACTCAGGATTAAGATTTCTTTTCCAAAATCTTCCATTTCTTTTTTTCTCTTTCTTTCTTTTCTAATAAGCGCTTTTACTATCTATATTTTGACAAACAGGACTTTAAAATAATGATTTATGTTATAATATGATATTATATATACTATAATATATATATAGATATATATATATAATATTATTATATTTATATAATATATACTATATTATATTATATATTTATTATATATATATGTATATATTAATTATATAATATTATAATACATCATAATACTATATATTATATATATATTATAATATAATATACATATAATAATATATATATATATAATATAATATATATATATATATATATATAGGTACTATTAGATAGGATATGTATCAAGTCTGGAGTTGAGAAATCCTTACCACAATTTAATTTTTCCTATTCACAAATGTTAAGTTCACTTTCCTATTACTTTACCCAGAAATTTCTTGTTGTTAATCAGTTGTAAGCTGATATAGCGATAACATTAACCTCCAATGGATAGGAGAAAATTCAAACCCCTTTCGAAAAAGGATGATTGAAATTTCGCTATTGCATATGCCTGCAGCCTACAGTAAATGGAGAAAGGCAAATTGCAATGGGAGAATGAAAGGTGTACCAAGCCAGGTCGGTAAAAGACATTGAAGAATGAGTATAACATTTAGACGGTTATCAAAAAGCCAAAAAGCCAAAAAGCCGACGAGAGAGAGAGAGAGAGAGACGAGAGAGAAGAGAGAGGAGTGGAAGAGAAGGACGAGAGAGAGAGGAGAACGAGAAACGGAGAAGAGAGCGACTGAGAATGGAAATTTTGTAGAAAGTTTATCACAGATACTTTCTTAAGCCTTAAGAGGCAGCAATGAAATTAAATAGTTCAGAAAATTAGCTTCCAATGTTATAGTGATAGTCAATTAGTCAATGAAGAGGGGTGCAACAGATCTGAAAGAGAGAGAGAGAGAGAGAGAAAGAGAGAGAGAGAGAGAGAGGAGAGAGAGACGAGAGAGAGAGATAGAGAGAGACGAAGATGGAGAAGAGAGAGAGAGAGAAAGAGAGAAGTGAGAGAGAGAGAGAGAGAGAGAGAGAGAGAGAGAGAGAGAGAGAGAGAGAGAGAGAGAGAGTTAGCAAGAATGGACGAATTAATGAGACCAAAATCCTTAGATTATCCTAACAAGAAAGGATGTGTATATGGAACTGCATCAGAAGGCGACTCTCATTCCGGGCAACGAAGGATCACTCCTCTATATAGAGCAAGCAGCAGAGGTGGCATGAAAAAAATCATAAATGCGTCTTAAAACCTCTAGCCACTGATAAGCTTATTCAGTGAGAGGAGCATTGCAATCGTTCTATGAAAATAAAAATTAGAAAAAGGAAACAACAAGAGTGTCATGGATAGATGATGGCTTGAATTTGTGCACTCGAAGATGCTGTTGCACGGAAAATTATAGCAAATTTATAGATCAAGGAATTCTGTATTACAGCCGTTAAGATCAACTAATTTTTTTTTGCCTCAACTAGATATAAGAGAAAGATTACAGGTCATTTGTAAAAAGGTCAACGAAACAATAAAAAATATATTTTGTAGCAGGCACAATATCTCTTGACAGAAACTACTTGTCCAGACTAGGGAAAATTCCGTCTACTAACATAATATCGATTGGGACTCCAGTCTGAGAATTTGTCGGCAATGACAACAATTTTAAGTAACTGCCAAAGAAATCCAAAGAAGCTTCATACTCCTCTTTTGCAAATTATCACTGAGCAGAATGCTCTTCAAGGTTAAAAAAAGAATACAGGAATATATAAATATATACATGAACGTATATTTATTCAACCCGAGAGTGAATAAGTTCTGAAGTAACAGAGTGAATGTCGTAAGGAAATAACAGAAGTAGAATAGGGGATGCAGAACAGAACTCGGATGAACAAATATACAGATAGATATCATTTCAGAAATGAGATGTTCAGAGAGAAGGATGTAAATCTCAACAATGGAGAATGAAATTTTACTTATTCACAAATTTATTTTGGGCCAGATTCTATTGAATATTTTTTATTTTCTGTACCAAAATTAAGATATACCTATATATATACCTATATATATTATATATATGTCTATGACACTATTTCGTGTGAGGGGTGATAGTAGACTACACTAGGCCCCCTCATGGTGATCATATACTACTACTTACTACTATTACTATACTGTTATATATACTCCACTGTTATTTAAATATATTTATAAATATATATATAAATATATATATATATATATATATATATATATATATATATATATATATATATATATATATATATATATATATATAACTATATCTTATATATCTTCCTCATCATATATATATATATATTACTTATATATTATATATCTCATATAATGTACTTACTATAATATATTATTATTAATATATATATATATATAATATATAATACTCATATATATATAATACATTATATATAATATATAATACCTATCTCTTATATTATATTATAATACTATATTAATATTATATATCTTTAAATTTACATAACTATTATATTTATTATTTTTTATATAATATAAAACTATTGAATTACTCTATTAATTATATAAATATATGTAATCTATATTTAAATATATTTATTTTTACATAATATATATTTTTATTACTAATATACTTAATTATTTATATTTTAATCTATATATATATATTATATTTTATATTATATATATATTTTACTTATTATCTATATATATTATATTGTTTAGCTACTTAATATATATATAATAGTATTAGTATTAGTATAATTGCTTTATGAAATGAAGGTAGTGTTAGCGTTGTTATAGTAATAATAGTATAGAGTGATTTACACTTTGTAAGTAAATTCATATTATTACCTGTATTGTTACTACTTAATAATATAATATATTATAGTACTATAATGAGCATTTATATATATATGATAAATAATATATCGTGATTATATATATATATACATATCAGTATATAACTTTATTTTATAATATATATTAGTATAAAATCAGATAATATATCACCTGAGGTGCATATAGTAGGATATATATACATAGTATATATTATACTTTACATATATAAACTATATATATATATATAATATTCACGTTTATGCGCAGGGGATTGGGATAGGTAGGGGTATAGGTAGGTTTCGATGATATTAACTCAGGCCTCATGAGACTGTATTGTTTTGTTCAATCCAACTACGGATCATTTATTTTGAAACATTCGATTCCGCATTAGGCTCCGGCTCCGGCTCGGCTCCGGCTCCAGCTCCGGCTCCGACTCCGGCTCCGGCTCCGGCTCCCGGCTCTGGTTCCGGCTCTGGCTCCGGCTTCGGTCTCCGGCTCTCCCATTTTGAACTTGAATGGCTCTTGCTCCAACTCCGGCTCTGGCACATGTGTTTTAAAAAATTTTATTCCGAATCCGGCACTGGCTCTGGGTCTGGCTCCTACTCCTACTTCTGCTTCTTATCATATATTTTAAAATATCCGATTACGAATCCGACAACCCCATTTTAAATTTGCTTCTACTCTGACTCTCGTTTAGTGTCAATTATTATAAAATATCCGATTCCGGCTCCGGCTCCGGTTCCTGCTATATCATCTTAAAATTATACTCCTCAGGGTTTGGCTCCCACTCTTCTGAGGCCATTTTATGTATTCCTAAAAGAAATTTATATTATATAACAGGCTAAAGATCTTGCTCAGTCTCCATCCAATAAAATTTTATTATTATTTCTTCTAACTCCGTACATAAACTTGTAGCTACCCGGCTCTGGCATCCAGCTCCGGCTCTCATCTCCCACTCCAATTTTAGCTTCCAACTCCGCAGGACCGGTATTAATATGAAAGGAGTTTAATTTAACTACAAAGATTTGTAATAGTTCATAATTTGATTTCATATGAACTGTATAACAGAATAGTATTATAATTCACAAATCTAAAAATTTAAATTAAACGTTAAAGTGTATATATTTAAAACTTATATATATATATATATATATATATATATAATTCTAGGTATATAATTTCTATAATTACTATATACATTATATTATATTATTATATATTATATATTTACCTTATTATATATTTATATATTTAATATTTGTCATATAATAGTTATACTTATATATTATATATAATATATACTATTTATATATCTAGGCTATTAGTTTTATCATATAATTATATATATATTTATTTATTTTATATTTTTTGGATTTTTTTCTTCTTTATATACTTTTTATTAGGTACTTAATTATCGGCTACCGGTTTGAGTTAATATTATTCCTACTTGTTCATATTATTATATATTATTTCATAATTTAATATTTATATTTATCATATATTAATATAGTAGTATATATATTTATATATTATTTATATTAATTTACTATATTATATATTATTTAATATACGTTTATATTATCCATCCGTAGGTGTATATTATTTCATAGAAATATGGCCTCCACTTTTTATAGCGTCCTCACACAATTATACATTTCATATATAATTAAGTAATTATAAAAATATTAAATACTCAATATTTTTATGTACGAACTTCGTTTGAAAGTCTTAAGGAATTGAATGATTTTTTTTTATTTTTTTTTTTTTTTTTTAGAGAGAGAGAGAGATAATACCACCACTCATGGGCAGGAGTCGTAATCATATAGGTGGAATATTGAACTTTAACGTCCGTCCAGAAAGACGAACCAAGCCCAAGGAGAAAATATGCTCACATTCTCTCTAATCGCGTTATCAGTTTTCGAACCGGTGGGACCTACTCTGCTAATTGTTTTGGGGGGTGTTCCTACCACTTGAGAGCTAACCAGAGTGCTACGCTACACTGGAATACGAACGGGAGAAGGATGAGAGAATATATCTTTAAGAATTAAAACAGCAACCCACTACATTTGAATTCGATTCGTAATCGCCTGCGAGATATTCTTTTCCTTTAGTGAATTTATTCCAGCATTAATTTGTATATAAGATTTCAGGTTGAGTATTTGAATAATTAAAATATTATGAATCAATATAAGAAATAAACAAACAAACAATCAGATTAAGTTGAATATGAAAATATTATGGTGTATTGTGCCAAAAACTTTCGTGAAATTACACAGAAGAACAAATAATTCTATATCAATGGCTTTTGCGACAGTTGGTTTTAATATATATATTATGGTTATATATATAGCTTTATCTAATATATATTATATAGTTATTATATTATATATTATAATATAATTATATATATATTTATAATATAATATTTAATATAATAATATATTATTATATTAATATATTATATCAATATAATAGATAGAAGATAGATAGCTGATAGATAGATAAGATCGATAGATAGATAATAGATAGATAGATTAGATTAGATAGATAGATAGATAGATAGATAGTATAGATAGATAGATAGATAATGTAAAGAAGTATGGATTATTACTAAATAGATAGATAATGATAGATAGATAGAATAGTTAGATAGATGGATAGATGGATATATAAATAATAGATAGATAGATAAAGATATGATAGATAGATAGATAGATAGATTAGATAGATATTGATAGATAGATAGATAGATAAAGATAATAGATAGATAGATAGATAGATAGATAGCAAACTCTTTAATTTTTTGATTTTAAAATTATTAGTATTGGCCTTTCAAAAAGATATTAATAGAAAATGTTTTAATCTCTCATCTTTAGGATGTCCAAAAACTCGATCTTTCTTTATTTTTTATTACTGGAATATATATTTTGACATTTTTTTACTTATTTTAAAATTTTATAAGTTTTGTTCAAAATTGGACATTAAATATAAAATATATTCCCATTAAGTGATTATATAATATTTATTTCATTATTAAGTATCTTTTATATAAAATGATTAAGAAAAATTGTATTATATTTTGTTTTAAGCATACCCATAAAAAGAATTAAAAGGTAGCGTGGAAAAAAACATTTTCTGTAAACTCTTGCCTATTTGTATATTGCTCTTTTTTTATTGTCGGAGGAAGAAATGCACTTTGTCTTTAAAGCTCTTTTAAGCTATTATATTATCAATGTAATTGAGTACGAAAATTAAGGGATAATGTTGATATTAATGATAGTTTTTATGGCATTTTTTTGTTTCATATTTGGTATAACTTAATTGTTAAGATATGTTTTGTTTAATTGATGAATAATTTTTTGGGGTTTTGTTTTTAAACTTTCTATCTTCGCACGTTAAAATATCCGCTACTTTTTCACCAAATTGGGGGAAAATATAAAAATGATTGTAACGAAAATCACATGTGTTCAGGAAGTTATATGACAAAGTTGAAAATATTGTAATTAAAGTTTAGCTTTAGCTCCATGAGGCATATAATAACCACAAACAGTTTCATCTGTTTATTATATATTAATTGTGTTCCCTATGGTGGTATAAGAGTATTAAGGGTGGGGAGCCAGGAGTTTAAAGATTTCCTGTATATTGGGGTGCAAATACATGATAAGGTTTGTTCTTTCTGATTTCCATTCATATTGTTATCAGTTTGTTGTATTCCTGTATTAGCCGCACACCCTTCTACTCTTTTCGTATTCTTAATTTAAACTTTTAGCTCTCTTTATACATTTCTTTTGCTTTCATAATTTAGTCTCTTGTCATCATTACCACTCTGGCAGCATGCTTTGTCTAGCAAAATGTGTGACGCAATGGGATAGTGGATGTCAAAGAAATCGTTTTTTGTGGTTGTCACTGTATATCGAATCCTTGCAATTGTTTTTTTGGGACATTACTGATTCAGGATTTATGGGTTGCTCTTTTCTCGGTAGGGCTCAGAAACTTTTGTTTTTTTAAGGTCATTTTGACTCATTGTTGTTTTTTGTACTGAAAGCAAAACTTCTGATCAAAAAATGGCAAGAGCAACAAGTTCCTAGCCATTGAGGTACTAGCAAATTCTCAACTTTTACTTTTAAGCAGACAAGCACTTTGCAATGGTATTATCCTTTTTCGTTTTGTTTCCTTGTACATTTTTTGCAGCCTTATGTAGATAAATCTTTCAAATCCGAACTGTGGAGCACTGATGCTTATGGAATGCCCTGTGAACCACGAATACCGTAATAGTATATTTTTGTTTGTTCAAAACAGGTAAATTACCCTATCGCGCCAGTCCTCTTTATTCTGGTCTCTGGAGTCAGCTTAACACTGTTCTTAATTGTCATTCCTTATATTTTCAATACAGTAAATTGCTTAGACAGGGCCAACGTGCCCTATTGATATGCTCACCGGGACCTTTAAATATTATTTCATGAACCTGAAATTTTTTACAGTTTGTTCTTCATGTCAGCTCGAGAAATTCCTTGTATTCATTACGAGGGTGGTGTTTCTGGAATGTGCGCTTCACAAATGTAACGATATCCACCAGCTTTCTTTGTTATTTTTTCTGCGTTGTGATTGGCGGGTTCTCTGGCGGTGTTTGGTCTTTGGCGGTTCCAATTTCACCCAAGCCGTTTTACATCTCTAAAAGGAGCCAATGTGCAGGATCCAGAGGAAGCAGGGCAAATTGAAACAGAACAGCTGCCTTTTCCAAATGTTTAATCTCCTAAAATGTATTTATGGCGACGAAGCTAGCCACAGCATGTGTTTACACTCATATCTTTGGCTCTAGACATTATAACAGGCACAAGCCTAACTCTTATTACCATTGTGTTGGCTGGAGTGAGTGTCTTAAAGTATCATAGCACTTGACTGCTTAGAATTACTCTTTACATTGCAGATATCTAATATGATTATAAATTTCAGCATTCTGAATATTTTTATAATGCAGCAGCAAATACTTTGGATCGCCAAAATCTTACCTTCTCTAAGCCCTCTAATTAGATTTGGAGTCGTTAACACGATATTTTTTTCATGAACGCGGTATATTATCTTCCATTAATTATGCCATCTTTCCCAATGTAATTTTGCAGGGGACAATTTTGTTTTGAAATCCTTTCACAAGTTTTCTGCCATTTTTCTTCATTGTTTTGGTTTGTCTTGTTGCTCGTCTTTATACTGTGAATAGCTGTATAGGCCTATATTTATTTTTTCACAGTTGTGACCAAGTAGCTTCTATCTGCTGGATAGCAAAGATTTGTGAAAGCAGAGCTGTATTTTTTTGGTAGACATCAAGTAGCTGTGCCTAAAGAATGGTTATGTGTCCATAAAGTTTCACTCGTTTTTGGCTTTTGAATTCGTTCCTCTCGACGTTGATGGCGATGCACATTTTTTACTAAAACTATTTCTTTGCATCTGATGATCGAACTAATATAGTTATTCGACCCTGATGTGCTTGAACTTGACCACGCAGCTACATCAAACGTTGTTGATTCCTTCGCTTTTCTTTTCCCCTCTTTCCTCTTGTACAAGGCAATGACTACCCTCTCTCTCTGGCAATCTTTTCTTTCCGCAATAACGTTTTATCCACTCCAACCCATTTGGCCTTGTCTTTTTTCCCGTTGGAAGGCAGTCAAAAACGCAACAGATCTTCGTCTATCTGGTATCATGGTCAGGAGATTGCATGCGCAATATCACACCAGATTATCTAAGTTGTTTTTTCCTTCTCTCTTGTTTGTGAACCAGACCTTAACATGATTGTTCTTATTTCTCTATTATTTTTTTTCTGTTCTTTTTAAATTTACCCATTATTTTGCTTAAAGGTTCTCTTTCTTTATTCTTCTTCGAACGACAATGTCGCAAATTTTCAACACTGGTCTGGGATGTCCCTTGCTTTTTTCTCCACATCTTTCCTTCGCCATTAGTTTTACTGGCAGTAGACAGAGCGGTTTCTCCATATTCACTTCTCTGTTGTTTTTATATTGATTACAAGGTTGTAGGCTGTCATTGTCATTGCAGTATGTTCGCATTATAGTATAGGGAGCTCGGAGTCTCCTTTTCGTATTTGTATAGGTATGTGACATACAGCCATATCCGGTGCTTTGCCATATGACCGATGTACTGGGCTCTTTGAAAATATTTCAAACAGCATTAGCCATTCCTTTATCTCACACCCGAGTTCTGAGTTATTGTCGAGCAGAGGTAGCTTTTGTTCTTACGATTACTTTTTCTGAGTCAACAGATCTTTAGTACGGTGTTAACTCATAAGAGAGCTGTAAGGTATGGCTTGGATTTAGTTTGGATTAGAGTTAGATCTGGACCTGTAAACCGATGTTTGTTATCGAGAGTTTCATTACTACATATATTATCGCATGAAGATCGCTAATACTAGTTATATCAATGGAGGGCTGTAGGAGCGGTTAATTTCTGGTTAGATAGTGGATGTTGACTATTGCTTATGAGCTATTGAATATTTTAGCTATATCTGAAAAAAGCCAGATTATATAAAGTGACTGAGTTATTTCTCCAGGGTATTATGTGTCTACTCATTTTGTGAAAACGATCAT
>JABUQX010097337.1:15000-32500 GCA_015478945.1 Trachelipus rathkii | reverse complement strand
TTGTAAAAGAACAGTTAATGGAAAGTTATTTGAAAACTTCAATCTTTTCCAAGAGAAAAACGCATGTTGCTGAACTAAGACTACAACATACTGCGACACATCTAACTAGTAAGATAGGTACGATTACTACTTTGGTATTCTCAGTCGCAATATGCGTTGGTTCGAACTCCAGAGGTGGCAAATCTATTACTTATCTTCTCCGTAAATTAGTTCCTTATCTTTACTATTCTATATATATATATATATAATAATATATATATATATATATTATTATATATATTATCATTATATTATATATTATAAATTTATAATATATATATTAGTATATATATATAATATAATATTAATATATATATTATATAATATATAATATATATATATATATATATAATATAATAATTATAATTAATTATATCAATAATATTATAAGTAGTATATGTAACCGGTAAATCAGCTTATCCAGCATGTATTATATATAATATATATATATATCCAGAACCCGTAGATTTATATCTCATTATGTAGAAAAATCTAGGAATGTCTAGGTAATATTTTTTATTATTATTCTTTCAGGAATCTGGTCAAAGTAATTTTATCATTTTATCTCGGTTTAGAAATTTTGATCTACAGAGTTGAGCGAAGAAGGTCCGAGTATGTCGGTACGTCCGAATTAGTAGTCTCTTGGAAATGCGAATCGTATCGAGAAGTTAAGAACGCGGAAAAATATTAATCACCAGTCGAGTTTATTGCCTCCGTGCGTTAAATAACCCCGCATCTTCCTCGTGGCAGTATACATTTTTAATATGTGACTCATATTTAGTTACTTTCCCGTCTAGTTAGACTAATATTTATCATTACATACTATATCACCCTATATATCTCACATTATTATACAGGTATATATATATATTATATATAGTGCATATCCTATGAGGTATAAATATGATATTGTAATTTTATAGATATAATTATTTATTACTCATCACCTCTGTTTAAATGACAGACAAGGCTCCTGGGTCTCAATAATTATTCTTTTAGGACAGTATATGACCTGAACTAAGAAGTGAGTGGTAAACATACATTTATACTAAGAAGTGAAGGGTTAGTAAATATATAATAATCACTATCGCTTTCTCTTAAAAAAAAGGAAAATCGATATCATGTAATACAAATACAGAGTATACCAAACAACACAACACAACAAACACTACCATACCATTGCTAAACTTACATATTAATAATAACACTATATATACACCATACACAATCACACACTATATGTATATATTATATATATATATATAATATTAATTAATATTATATATATAATATATATAATATATTAATATTAAATATATATTATTATATATATATTAATATATATATATATTAAAGTAAAAATATATATATATATTAATATTATATATAATATATATAATATATACATTGAGGATTAATTAGATCTATAATCATTCGAGAGACACACACACACACTATTATATGGAAACACACACACACACACTAACACAACACCAATACATCATCACACACACAATATACATTCAACCACACAATCAACACACAGCACTAATCACACATACACCACACACACACATACATTGTATTATTTATATATATATAATTATATACTAATATTTATATTGGCACATGATTATACATATACAGTGCGATAATATATAAATATTTAAAGGTACATACATGATGCTATCAGTGACACAGGTAAACATTATATACACACACTATCACACACAAAACACACTATAATATATATATTACACCACACACATCACCTATATATTTATATACTCAATATGTATTAATAAATATATATATATTATATATAATAATATATTATATAGTATATATATATGTATTATAATATAATATATATATATTAATTATATTATAATATATATATACTATATTATATATTATAATATCATATAAATATAATAATATATAGTAGTATATATATATATATATATATACATATACCGAAGTTCACGAGAACACTATCACACACAGCACTCATCCTATCACCGAACACACACACACACACACACACACCACACAACCCAACGAACACAACCAACACACCATCCACATTGTAATTATTATTTAACTAATCAATATACATACACATATATGTACTTGATTATACATATTGCGAAACGATAAAGGGAAACATCTTCAGTAAACACATAAATATAATATATAATATATATATTATATTATATATATTTATATATAATATATATATAAATAATTAATATATAATATATAATATATTAATTATATATATATTAATATTATCAATAAATCAATATAAGCCGACATTATGATCACCTTTGGGTGAATTTATACCTATAATAGGCTTTAGTTATTAGATATATTTAAAATATTAATTAAGGCATTTATCGCTTTTCTTAATGTTGATTTATATGTTTAAAGATTAATATTTATATTATTTAACTTATTTATTTAATCATTATATTATTATATTTTATTTTTTTTTATTTTATTTTTATCTCAATATTTAAATTTAGCTAATATTATTTTAATATATATTATATTATTTTTTTAATTTTGTAAACGGATTTTTTTAGTACTTGTATTTCCCTATCAAACATCATTATTTATTATTATTATTATTTTTTAATATATTTATGTGTTAATATACTACATTCGTTTGCTATTTTATCTTATAAGTTTCATTTTACATTATAATTCATCTCTATCAACAGTCATCACACTCACACTTATCACTTTTATGAGCACTCTATCTTTACTCAATATATTTAAATTTTATATATTACTTTTTAAATATTTTTGTTAGTTACTTTTAAGCAAAAATAACATTTCATTTATTTAAGTTTGTGCTTAAATTCTAAGACTATGAAATATATTTACATATCTGTTTTAAAAAACTGATAATATCAGTAAAATATAGAGGAAAACAAACAAATTTTAATAGAAGTTCATATATACATACCTACTTTCTATAACTCATTTATGTACCATGATCTTATATAGATATATATATTTAGGATCTATTGATCTATATTAGATACTATATTGATTATCAAGTTCACATATTAGGTATAACATTAATAATACATAAATAAACTTATTATTATTAATTTTGTTATATTTGTTTATTTTAAAACTATAATTGCAATTTCCTATAAAAATATTATTTTTTTGTTTTATTACAGTAAGAAATAGAAATAATTCTTAATTAAATTAAAATGTTAATTCATTACTTATTTCTTAAAGTGTTTCACATAACATGCTTAGACATGCCTATAGATATTCCTAAGGAACTCCTTGCATTTATATATATTATTACAGGTACACATTTCCGCTTCTTAATGTGTTATATGTCATGATATAATAGAATGATATTTATATATTTACAACTTGAAGTTTTTCTCATTTCTTCACTTCTATTTTTATATTTTATTTATTTTTATCCATTACACACTTCTATTTATACCTTTTCTCATTTATTTTTTAAATTGTGTATTTTCTAAAAAGTATTTTCTAAATTTGGTTTTTTAATTTGATTTCTATGTTTTGATCTATTTTTTTAAGATCTAATTTGACTAACATATATTTTTATAAGGTTCACTCTATTTTTAAGCATATATATTCTTTATGTTTACCTATCTATTTGAGCATTATATTAATTATAAATTCTTTATTACATATATAATATTTTTTTTGTTGTTTCTTTTCCTCAACATAAATTCATCTTATTTAGTTGTTTTTATTTAACTTAAATTTTTATATTGGCACATATTTTACATATATCTTTAATATATATAATCAGTAGAGAGTCTATGTAATTTGAATATATGTATAAAATTACTTAATATGCTGCTTTTTATCTCCTTACCCACTCAAAAATCTACTCCTTTATTCTTCCATGATTTCATATGATTGTATATCTATTGTATCTTCTATATGAAAAAAATTGCATATTTACTTTGAGATCCTATATGTCAAGACATAATGCTGTAAGTATAACAATTATCCAAGTAAATCTATTGATTTATATTCATATGTTAATGTTTCATTTTTGTAACCATTATGTTCTTTCTATTAAATACCTCAAAACACCCTTTATTTATGGTTGTATTTCGTTTTTTAAATTCATTTTAGTTTTTAGAACATATTTGTAGTTTTTACTATTGACTTAAACAAATTTTTATGTATTTTTACTAGTATGTTTCTATAATTATCTTAAAAGATAATATTATCATATCTGCACAATATATCTTATCATTTAACTATTTCGTCTTTTGAGTTAAAGCTGTTAACTATTTATAAATCATAAATGTTCTATTTTAAACTCTATAAACAAAACTTGCTCTTCTCAATCATTACCTCTGGTTTTATTTGTTACTCATCCCAACTATCTTCTTTGTGTATTCTATTGGACTCATAAAAATTTGAGTGTTCCTTATTGATTTTCTATGTTGAATTCATATTCTATGTAACTAATGATAAATCTAATGTGCCATATTTTTGATTATTTACAACATAACACACAAACTTTATTATTATTATACGTGTATGTTTAGTTATCCTTCTATGTAATAACAATTATCAGTATATATCATAAACATATAATTTATTTATGTTCCCTCTGTAATTTGTTGTTCAAAAATATTTTGTGTTCTTATTAATAATACTCTTGATTCTTTCTTTATTGCTACTCAATATTCTATTGAATCTTCTTAATCCTTTCCAAGATTGGACATTGTTATTACATACCATAACCAGTGAATCAGTAAATCGTAATCAAAACTCGCACCTCTTGAGCATACCTCACTGACACTCCTCTATGTGATTTCTATATATATTCATAAGTCAATTGGGCTAATTGATTTTTGTCATAACCATTATATGATACAAAAAATTCTCCCTTTATAGATTTATTACTATTATTAAAACATATTTCCAATATATATATTGGTTTTATCTTTTTTTTGACTTATTTTTTTGACATTTATTATAAAAATTGAATAGATATGTATATCTTACTAATAATTAATTTTTAATTATTTTGATTTTTATTTATTTAATTTTAAAAGAATATTACATATTTGTTTTATTTAATTTATTAAAACTAAAATTAATTTCTTTTGTACTATTGATATTAAACTTATTTTGTCAAAAGAAATATTTCTTGAGCGAAAGTTTTACTAGAGCATAAAGGCAGAAATTAGTTTAACGATATATAACATTTGATATAAAAAGACAGTAACTGTCAGAACTCATCGCACTACCATATTGTCTATATATTTCGGATACTATTGGAGCAGCCTATCTTGATCGCCCGTTGACTTCCCACCTATTTTGATACTAATAGCGCCTAATTTATGATCTGTTTATATATCATTAAACGAACTTATGAGGACTTCGCTATTTATGTTTATAATTCTTATTATTTAAGTTTGATACTGTTATTTATTTGTATAACATTTTATGGCTATATAAACAATTACATAAATTATATTTGGTTTTTAATTTTTCTTAAATTAATTTTTGTGTTTATTAACTTCTGTCAGAAACTACAAACTTCTTAATGTTTTTCTCTTGAATTTTGTTAATTAGTAAAAATAACTCGAATTTGTATTTCTACTATTCATATTTTTATATTACCCTTTAAAGCAAGTATATATATGTTCAGTATATTATTACTAGTATATACAAACTCTAGTATCCTCTCTTCCATAGTTCTCACTACACTTAGCCAACAATTTCTTGCCAAGTACTTATGATCTTATTGATTTATTTTTGAGCATTATCCTTATTTAGAAGTAGGTATATCTATATTTGACTAGTCCAGTACAAATATTTTTGCATATAACTAATAAAACTATCAACAAAAACTCTGGAGTTTACTCTCTTCGTATATTGTTCTTTCACAATCATTATGTTTTGTGCTATACCACCCTTCCATTAGAATATTGTATTGGATCTGGATTTTAATTGGTTACTTAAAATATTTGTATTTTTTAGTTTGTATTTAACTAAAAAACAATTTAGTCTTTATTATTCGATGTTCAATTTATCTTGTAAAAATTTGGCATACTTTAACATAAATCACTCATAAAAACATGTTAAGTTATAATTGTTCCAAGTCTAATGTTTCATGTATAAATTCATTATCGAGGCCCTTGCAATATGAGTATATCTAACAATCCCTTATTTTCTATGAATTATTTGTATATTTAATTGTTATTTCCTATTTAAATATTTTATTTTTTGATTCTAATCTTGATTCAAACTATATAGTATTCTTATATGATTCCTCTCAATTGTCATATTAGTTTTTGTTAATATACATAACTTAAAAAAATTACCTACAGCAAACATTTATTTTATTGACTTATGAAACACATTAATTAGACATTACCTGTTTATATTATCTATACAAGATAATTTATCAATATTTTGTAATAATAAAATTTTATTTCTTTAAAATATTTTGTTTTTACTAAATTTTTTATTCTTTTTATGCCTTTATCTTTCACAAAACAAATTTGACATACTTCTACATCCTATACTTCTAAATGCAAGTGTAAATATTCAAGTTGAATAATCAAGTCAAACTAAAGAGACTGCTCCCTCATGCATACTAATGATCTATTGATTCAAGTCATAATTTGTATAACAAAACAAAACTCATATTTTATAACAGGTCTATAGCATTTATATATTTATTTTGTTTTGTTTTCTCTAAAACATTTTGATTTATATTTTATACCTATTAATAGATATTCTTATTTATTTGATTTGCATAAAGTTATATTTTTGGTATATAAAATCATAACACTATAAACTTTGTATTTATTACTTAGATATTTAGTATTTTCTTATTTAGACTCTTATAGTCTTCTTTTAAATCATAAAATAATTGTTATATAATTTTTTGTCATTTAATCGCTTTATAAGTCGTAGTTATTTAAAAATTATAGTTTGATTATTATCCCTAAAAATTTCTATATATTACTTTGGGAGTTTCATTCAACTCTAAAAACATGTCACATATCTACATACCTAAAGCGTAAATCCTACTGTTATATCACATCGATCAGTATAATATTGTATTCAACGCCTATCTTAGATCTATTGGGATCATACCCCTTACTTGAGCTATTTCCAACGTGATTATTGTATTCTTTATATGATACACTATTGAATCACTCAATTGATATCAAGTCTCATTTTATTTATTATTTGTATGGATACTATTTATCACGGATTAACCTTTATTTTATTTGTTTCTCGATTTCTTTGTACTACATTTTTATACGTTATAAATTTTACTTTATTAAAATTTATAATTTGTATGTGAATTATTTTTGTGTTTTAAATTTTTGAGTTTTATATAGTTATTTTTGACTTAAATTTAAATTCTATTAATATTATTTATTATATCTTTTTTTATGTAAATAATAAATAACTTTATAGACATAATAATGCCGTATAACCACAGTATATGGTATAACAGTAAGAAACGAAAAAAGAAGAATCTTCGGAATAAAAAATCAGAAACTTGCCCACTACTACTGAGACCCTCCCTCCTACCTCCCTTAACCTCTTCCACCATTGGAACTTATTGATGATTATGATCTATGATCTATTGATTCAAGTTCATCTATATTTTGTGATTATACCATAATATCGCAAATAACTTATATGTTATTATTGTTAATTGTATTCATTTTAAACTATTTTGTTTGTTATAATTATAACAAACTAAATTTTTTCATATATATAAGTCTTACCTTGTATTTATTAATATGTTATTGTTGTTTCTCATCTTAAAAAAAACTATTTTTTAGTTCTTTTTTTAATGTTTATATTCAAAAATTTGGCATATTTTACATAACTCTTAAAGCAGTAAATATCAAGTAAATATACATATGTTAAATTTAATTTGTTTAAAACATGTTCCTTAACATCTATTCCGATTATTCGCTTTTTACTCCTAAAAAATTAATTATTTTATTGGCAGCAAGCCAGTCTCCATACTTCGGGCGTAAGCTTTGCTTTCCTCAATATCGCTTGTACTAAATGCAATCATAATAGATCTAGCTAATGAATTGATTACTGAACGTCATATTTGCCTCAATAAACATAACCACCAAACAACTTTTATTTACTACTTGTCTCTTATGAGCTATTCCTTGTATCAGATTATGTGTATTATAATATGATAAACTTATATTTATAGTATTTGTTTACTATTGATGTTTTAAATATGTGTCTAGTATTTTTACTTAAAATGAGATTGTATTACCATTATTTCATATTCAAATAAATATACATATTTATAAATGATTTTGCTTATTGTTAATTGCATCATATAATTAATATATGTAATGTTAGTCAGTAATAACTCAAGAAATAAATTTAAAATCTGTCCCCTCCTATAATCCGCTCTTAGTAACATCAGTAAACAAACTCAACATATGAATTATTGTACTTTATACTTATGCACTCCTATCAGAACTAGCTTGATTAGTAGTCAATATTTCTTGAGTGAATGAGTAACAATCACATCAAACACACAAACTTTTATTTATTTTGTTTTTGTTTCTCTCTATCAAATCACTACTCTGTTTTTTACTAAAAATTATTTATATTTGTTTTAATTTGTTTTAAAATATTTTTGTTTTTACTGCAATAAATTACGGTTCTTATTTATGTTTACTACACTTAAAAATCAATATCTGCAATATATTAGATCTACATACTCTTGATATAATGCAATGTAACTAATTCAGGGAGAATTATATTGATTCACGTACAAATGTCAATATCTAGACCCTCCATATACCCTTCGTCATTCACCATAACATCCACATAAATATTAACCTGATTTTATTTATTTTTGTTATTGTTGATTCTATCATTCACATTTTGCATTTTTGGACTTAAATAAAAATTTTGTATTCAATGTCATTATTTTTGAGTTGTTGTTATAATCAATCAAAAAATTTTATTAATACTCTTGAATTATATAATAGTTTTTCTTTTGAGAATTGGTTTGTTAACTACACATAACACATTTATATATCTTTTTAATGTTTAATAAAGGCTAAAAGAATAAACTAGAAAAATAAATATGTACAGTATTATTACATAACCTAACCAACGGCCACGATCAACACACGTACATCTTCAAAACCTACTATCCACTATGCATCTGATCTATCGATCCCTATTGAACCTACTTATTCGATATCCCTATTAGCATATATCTCATGATGCTTCATTTAGTATATTGGATATCACTTATTGATTTGTCATAATAGAATCAGAATATACAATGAGCTAATGTAGAAATTAATTAAGTTCGCATAGAAAAACATAAATTTTTTATTTATTTGCAAATTTTATATCATTACTATTTTTGTTAAAAAATTATTTTGTTAAAAATACTTTTTTATATAATAATCTTATATATTTTATTATTGTTTTGTCATTATAATAACATTTTTTTGTATTTTATAAATTAATAAATTTTTTATTCTTATATTATGTTTATTTTTATATAAATCTTTAATATGAAAAATTTGTTGAGTTAAATTACTCACACTTTATCTATTAATGTGCTAGTATCAGTTAATAATCTATGATTAAAATTAATTTTGCTATCTTCTAACTTTTTTAAATCTCTATTTTCACTACTCAATTCTCTCTTACTGTATTTTCCATTGAGGATTTAATGAATAACTATATATTACGATCTATTTGATAATTTAACTATTGATTTTATATTTAGTATTTCATGTCTTATTGAGTGTTGATTTTCTAGTTAAATTAGTAATATATAATTGCATTGTAAATATTTAAATCGGCAAAGATATAAATACGATTCTATTTCTGCTAGAATAGTACATATAATTATTTAATGTTTTATTTAGACAAATATTTTATTATCATTACTCATGTTTTTGAGTTAAATTAGATTATTTGTATCTCGTAATTAATAAAACAACTTATTTATATTTTATCTATAGTTAAAATTCAATGTGTTATATTTTATATTATCTTGTTTTAAAATTAGCAGTATATTATGAGTCTAGTTATCTAATTCTCTTTATTCTTAAATTATACTGCTTATCAAATTACTTTTTTTCTCATTCATTTATTTATTTAAAATAAATTCATATTTTGTATAAAACTTTTATTTTTTTCTCTATTAGTTATTTCTTGTAGTGATACTATTTATTGATTAATATTATTATATTTGTGGATAGATTTTATTTATTTATTTTTATTTTGTCATTATAGTACTGTGTTAAGCAATATATATTAGCTTATTTCACAAAATTACACTGTGCACAGACTCTCTTATACCTCTCTTCTCACTATACGATAACACTTTGTACGTTTCATATGACCAAGAATACGCCAAATATAAAATAATTTCAGTAAGCACTAGTCATTTAAATCAAAGCAATTCAATGCTATACCATTTCCTGCCATTCTCAACCATGAGGGATCTGATCTACTTGAAATCTGAGTAAAGATTGTAGGTAGTAATTTGCATAGACGTAGCATAAATATCATAACTTAGACTATCTTTCATACTGTTCAACGAATAAATGCCATCATTTCAAAAGTTTTAGCTTCAATAAAGTTGGCATATCATATACTAAACAAAGAATATAATGTACAACAGCAAACCTAGCATACCTTACATAGGGATAAACTGCAAAGATAACAAAGCTAACTCCTTAACAACAGTAAAGTATTTACAAAAATAGCCTATTCACATTTTTAAACATATCAATGTTAATTTTATATAAACATAATAAATATTTAAAAAATTATATAAAAATTATCGTAACCACTAAGCTAATTAAACATAGAAATGTGACAAAGGTCTGACATAGATCGAGACAAGTATTTCACATCAATATAAAAGCTTAACATAAATAAATCTGAGCAAAAGACACATAAGAATAGAAATATGACATCATAATAACACTAACATACACACTCGCTATGATCGTAAACTGGTAAACAGCATAATACATTATACACATCACAAAAGTATTAGGGGATAATAACATTAGGTACAATAAGATAACAATACGGCATACACATCACACCTTAATCCTGCCAAAATACCAAGTAAACGTATTTTTCTACCAGCAAAAGTCAAGACACCATAATTCTCACATATGTATATTTTTTTTCAAACATGATTTCAATTGTATTAACAATATTCTATAATAAATAATTTTATCATTTACAGTTAAGAGACCTTTAAGACCCTACTAAATAATATACAAACTAAATCTAATGAATATTACTGTGTCAACCACATTATTCTAGCGCAAATTAATATAATCCTATAGAGCTTAACGAGAAAAGGTTATCGATCAGCACATATGTATATAACACATATATATCTAATGAAAGTATTTAGTGACGCTTCTCAATACAACATACACCAATATTAATGTCTTAATCTATAACTGCTAATATACACTGAGTACGTGAAGAGAGTAACTAGGAGTCTAGTTCAAAAACTAAGCATTACATAACACCTAATCTCTATACACTTACTGTCACTAAATAACATCTATTGACAATCACTTGGATAAACGTTATATTTTTAGCAATAATAAACATTGTAAGCATTATACCTACATACGCAATAAGGAACTAAAAATTATCAAAATGTAGTCAATATCATACATAACTCTGCCTAAACTCTACTCCTATCAATCATAGTATATATGCTAGTTGTCACCATACATCAAACTACTAAAACACTATTAATCTTTATTAACACCATTTGTGTAAAAAACATAGTTACACACATCAATGTTAAATTTTACATTATCATTTGTACAATTTAAGAAAACAGAGCTATAAAAATTTTATAACAATACGAAAACTAAATACACATAATCATTTATCAATCTAACGGCCAATATTTTCAGCATATCAAATATAACAGTTAACATATCAACTACATAGATATCTAGAATAAAAGCACACCAAACAATGATATAACTCTATGACCACAATACGCTATCTTTAACATTCTAATGACAATTACCTGTACTAGTATAAATTCTTAACAAAGATGCTATTACACTAACAAATAGATTATGAACATAAATAACCATAATATTATTCATTCTTTACTGCTAAGGAATATAATAAACTGTGCTTTATCAATTTAAACTAATATAACTTTTTTTTTTTATGTAGTCAATTTATATTAAAGGAGTAGGGTATAATAATAATCATGTAGTCATGGTTTATCAATTAATAAAACTATTTAAGTCACTAATATATCTTTTCACATTTTATTCATTATTACATCAATCTCATACTAATATCAATATATGTTAATTTAATATTAACATTTTATTTATGAATAAATGGTAACATTATCTAAATGATCCCTATATATACTACTTAATAAACAGTAAAGAGCTACCGTAACTTATTACCAACAATAACTTATAATCTATAACCACTATTATTTTCTATAATAATAACTAATAAGCTATCTAACACATATCAATGTTAATTTTAACACTTATCATTATGTAATATTATTAAGAAACAACTAAAATTTAATATCATATTAACTATCAATATATATATACCTATAATTAACTATAAACACTATACATAAAGTTATTTTACACTCACATCATAAATATAAGTATATATTAAACATTAATATCTCACATAACCTGAACTAAGAATAATAAGTATCACACTATAATTAAACAATAAACTCTATACTCAATGTCTTAATCATCAAAAATATATAAATACGTAGAAATTAACAAAGTTCATCTTCTAAACAATAGTATATAATATATATAACTCATAGCAATCTGTATATATATATCAATATTACTACGCTTCAAATATATATATATATTTACTATATATATTAATATATATATATTATATATATTATATATATATATAATATAGTATATATATATATATATATTAAAATATATAATATATATAATATATATATTAATATATAATATATATATAAATATTAATATAATTAATTAATAAATATTAATTAATTAAAATATATCTGATATATATATATATATATATTATAATATTAATATAAGATATATATTAATATAATATTAATATAATAATATATATTAATATAATATATATATTAATATATATATATATTATATATATATATATATATTTAATATATATATATTATAATATAATAATATATATGTTATGATTATGTGTATTGTTAGTGGTATACGATTGGTAATGTGTAGTACTGAATGTTATGTGTGGTTGGTGTATTGTGGTTGTATTGTGTATGGTCAATGTATGTATGCGATTGTATGTGGTGATATTGTGTGTATGGTTGGGTTGATTATGGTTGATTGTGTAGATGTATGGCAATCGATGTAATGGGTGTGTGGTGGTGCAGTTGTGTCAGTAGTAGTGTTGTGGTTTTAGTTGTATGGTGGTGTTGTTGTGTGGTGTGTGTGTGTGTAGGTTGTGTGGAGTGTGTTGTATGCGAGAACTCGCGGGGAGCCGGTGAGTGCGAACTCTTTGTTTCATGAAATTTGACTCTTCTTTCAAGACATGTGCTTTTGAAGGGGGAAAATACCTACAAACACTCTCACACAACACACACACACACACACACACACACACACATACATACATGCATACATACACACACATACACACATACACATACATGCATACATACACATACACACACACATACATGTACACATACACATACATACAAATATATATATATATATATATATATATATATATTATATATATATAAATATATAATATATATATATTATAATAATTATATATTATATATATACATATATATAATACATAATATATATATATATATATATATATATATATATATATATAGTAAACAGTTTATTTGAGCGTAAGATATGATAGATTGGTTATTTTACTATTGTTAAGAAGAGAACTTTGTTAATTCTAACAGTATTATTTGTGATTAAGACATGTTAGGTTTATTGTTGTGCTTTTATTCTTAGTTCAGGTTGTGATATGTTAACTTTATTGATGTGAAAACTTTGTTAGTGTGTTAATTAGGTTAGGTTATGTTAAATTTTAGTTGTTTTCTTAAATATTACAATGATAATGTAAAATTAACATTGATGTGTTAGAGCTATGTTTGAAAAAGTGGTTATAGATTAAGTTTTGTAGGTAGTGGTAGCTACTTTACTGTTATTAAGTAGGGTACTTTGATAATGTTACCATTTATATTACAATGTTAATATTAAATTAACATTGATATGTCATAGATGTGATAGAAAATGAAAGATATGCTAAGTTTTATGAACAGTCTCAGTTACCCTACCGTTAATAAGCATAAAAAAAAAAAGTTTGTTAATGAAAGCGTCTTATTCATAAATTAGATATATTATGCATGATATGTTCTTAGCTCAAGATATGTTATGCTAGAATATGTTTGCAAATATTCATTGATTAGTGTAATAGATAGGCTAGGCTATGATAAAGATTTATTAAGTTTTGTTAAATATAACTATACCAATGTAAAATTGTTATTGATATGCAGGAAAAGTGGATTTAGGCAGAGTTATGTATGATATTACTATTTATTTTATCTTTGGTATGTAGGTAGCTTTGCTAATGTTACCAGTTTATTCATACGTAAGGTATGTTAGGTTTGATGCTTTACATTATGTTCTTAGCTCAGATTATGTTATGTTAGCTTTATTGATGTGAAAACTTTGATATGTCAGACTTTGTTCACATTTCAGTATGTTAATTAGCTTAGGTTACGATAATTTTTATTAATTTTGTTAAATATTACTATGATAATATAAAATTAACATTGATATGTTTGAAAAAAATGTGAATAGGCTACTTTTGTAAATACTTTACTGTTGTTAAGGAGTTAGCTTTGTTATCTTTGCAGTTTATCCCTATGTAAGGTATGCTAGGTTTGCTGTTGTACATTATATTCTTTGTTTAGTATATGATATGCCAACTTTATTGAAGCTAAAACTTTTGAAATGATGGCATTTATTCGTTGAACAGTATGAAAGATAGTCTAAGTTATGATATTTATGCTACGTCTATGCAAAATTACTACCTAAATGTTACTCGAATCAATAGATCAATAGATCATTGTTGGATGGAAGGAGTGGTATAGATGAATTGCTTTACTGATTTAACTGTTGATTACTGAATTTACTGTTTATTGGTATTTGTCATAAACGTAAATTTTTACCGTAATTAAGCATAAAATGATGTAATTTTGGTAAAACGCAAAATATTTTTAACAAATAAAACAAAAAATAAATAAAAAAAATAAAAATAATATTTTTTTGGTCAAAAAATTAAAAATTAATATAATTTAAATTAAAACTTTAAAATAAAATTTTTTAACTCTTAAATTATAATAAAAAATTTTAAAAGGAAAATTTATAAATTAAATTAAAATAAATAATAAAAAAAGTTTAAAAAACAAAAAAATTTAATAATAAATTAAGAAACTTTTTAAAACAAAATATTTTTTAACAGCTTATTATGTGCTGCTATATGCAGTTATCTGCTAATTGCTTCCAGCGCAATTCATTGTCATGCCATATTTCATATCTATACAAAATGATATCCATAATATGACTTGAATCAATAGATCAAATAGATCAATAGATCGATAGATCACTGATGGATAGGAGGGTGGGATGGAGGGTAGTATGATTTACTGATTTACTGATTTACTGCTTTAGGTATGGTAAAACACAAATTTTTTTTAAGTTATAACTAAAAAGAAATAAATTTTTAAGTAAAAAACAAATGTGTAAAGAAACAAAACAAAAAATAAATAAAAGTTTTTGTGTTATGTTATACAATATATGACTTGAATCAATAGATCATAGGATCAATAGATCAATAGATCAATAGATCAAAGAAAGGGTAAGGAGGGGATGGCATGTGCGGTAGTTTGATTTACTGGTTTACTGCTTTCGGGTATGTAAAATACAAATTTTTTTTTACGTTATAAACATAAAAGAATATTTTTTTAGTTAAAAACAATTTAAAGAAACAAAACAAATAAATAAAAGTTTTTGTGATATGTTTACAACAACAAAAAAAAAAACCAAAAATGACTTGAATCAATAGATCAATAGATCATGACGGGACAGGAGGGCATGAAAGGAGTAGGAGGGTATGGAGGTCAGTTTGATTTACTGATTTTACTGATTTACTGCGTTAAATTTGTAAATTAGCGAATTTTTTAAGTTATAACCATAAAATAAAAATTTTTTAGTAAAAACAAAATATTTAAAAAATTAAACATTTTATAAATTTTTTTAGGTAAAAACAAAATGTTTAAAGAAAACAAACAAAAATAAATAAAAGTTTTTGGTTTTTGTTACACAAAATATGACTTGAATAATAGATCAATAGAAATAGATCAATAAATCATGGAAGGGTAGGAGGTATGGAGGACAGTTTGATTTACTGATTTACTGATTTACTGGCTTTAGGCTATGTTAATATGCAAATTTTTAAGTTATAAAATATAAAAAGAATAATTTTTTAGTAAAACAAATATTTAAAACAAATTCAACAAATATAAATAAATTTTTATAGTAAAAACAAAATGTTAAAGAAACAAAACAAATAATAAAAGTTTTTGTGTTATGTTATACAAAATATGACTTGAATCAAATAGAATCAATAGATCATAGATCAATAGATCATGGAGGGTAGGAGGGGTATGGAGGGCAGTTTGATTTAACTGATTTACTGATTTACTGCTTTAAAGGTATGTAAATATGCAAATTTTTTTAAGTTAAAACATAAAAAAGAATAAAATTTTTAGTAAAAACAAAAATTTAAAACAAATTAAAACAAAAGAAAATTAAATTTCAGGGAAAATTTTATCTAAAAACGAGATGTTAAAAGAAACAAAACAAAATAAATAAACAGTTTAGTTATAATATTTAAAAATATGACTTGGAACAATAGTTCAATAGATCAAATAGATCAATAGATCAATATCATCATGGAAGAGTAGGAGGGTTATGGAAGGGCAGTTTGATTTACTGATTACTGATTTACTGCTTTTAAATCTGTAATATGCAAATTTTTTTAAAGTTAAAAACAATAAACATAAAAAGAATAAAATTTTTTAGTAAAAACAAAATATTTAAAGAAAATTAAAACAAAATAAATAAATTTTTATAGTAAAAACATAATGTTTAAAGAAACAAAACAAAATAAATAAAAGTTTTTGTGTTATGTTATACAAAATTGATTGAATCAAATAGATCAATAGATCAATAGATAAGATCAATATATCATGGAAGGGTGGGAGGGTATGGAGGGCAGTTTGATTTACTGATTTACTGATTTACTACTTTAAGATATGTAAATATGCAAA
>JABUQX010097337.1:0-10000 GCA_015478945.1 Trachelipus rathkii | reverse complement strand
TACACGACCTACCATGAGTGATAACTATGTTTACATATATTAGATTTATTAAAGTACCTTATTATTACTATCGAGAACGGTGAAATAATAGATAAACCTATTACCTATACATAAGAAAAGATAAACTTTTAAACTTTATATATCTTAATGAATAATTGAATATTCATAGGGACAAAAAAAGCTTACTAAGCATGTGAATTATTATCATTGCTAATTTTAATAAATAATAATATAATAATAAAATGATATTATGGGTAATAAATAATAATATAGATGATAATCAGGACTCAAGCATTCTTGAGCAGCCAAAGTGAATAATAATAGTTTGTTAAGTCAAACATATTGTAATAACAATAATTAATAATAATAATAATATTTGTAGATAATACATTAATAATTATGCAATAGATAAAAATTGACTGAATAATTCATAGGGACAAAAGAAATACCAGTATAATAAGATAAGCGAACTATAAATATATTAGTCTATAAAATAAGGACTACGTACCATCACTCACTCCTACTACGTGGACTACTACTACTACTGTACTGCCTGAGAGCGTACTACTACTAATGTATGAGAGAGTTAAGTGTATGAAGTGATAGAGTGGGAATTACACGATTTAGATTAAAGTATTTGTAGATAACGTAGATTAATTTTATGCAAGAGATAAATAATAATAACGTACAAATCGGAATAATAATAATATAAAAATAAGTCAATCAATAATAATAATAATAAGTTAAGTAAAAAATTAATAATAATAATAACTGTTAAATAGGAAATGAATGAGAATAAATAAATAAGTAATAACTGATATAGATGGAGAGGTACAGTTTTTATTGCACCTAATAATAATAATAATAACACTAGATAAATACACTCAATAAATAGATAGGATATAATAGATCTACTAATAATAATGAATCAACTTCGAATGAAATCAATTATAATTATATAAATAGGTACATAGGAGTAATATAGCTTTAACTCGAATAAGATAATAATAATAATAACTCCGAATAATAATAATAATAATAATCAGATAATAATAATAATAAAATAATGAATAATAATAATAATAATTTCGAATAATAATAAATAATAAACAGATAATAATAATAATAGATGAATAGATGCGAATGAGATGATGATGTGAGTGAGATGAGATGAAGTTATGAGATACATAGAAATAATAATAACTCAATACAATAATCCGACCACTAATTCACCTAACTATATGTATGCAATAATAAATAATAATATAATGATAATAAACATAATAATGAATTAATGAATAATAATAACATGGAATAGTGAAGAGTGAATTCATAAAAAAGCACAAGTAAAAAATAAGAATAATTTATAATAATAATAATAATAATAAATAATTAATATATATAATAAGTAAATAGAATAATAAATATGATAAATAAAATAATAAATGAATAAATAATAAGATAATAATCTTGCTAAGAAAGAAATAATAAATAAAAATGAACAAATGAAATAATATAATAAATAAAATAATATAATAATATAATAAATAAGAATAATAGAATAATAATAATAATAAAATAATGAAAATTAAGATAAAATAATTAATAATATAATATAATAAAAGACACGGGTGTTTTTTAAGAGAGCGTAAATAATAATTATAATAATAATAATAAATAATAAATAATGAATAAGTAATTAAATAAACATTAATAAAAATAATAAATAGTAATAGATAATAATAAATAGATACAAGAATAATAATAATATTTTAAGATAATTGAATATTAAAGTAGGAAAGATAATAATATCAAAATAAATAAAATAGATAAATGAAGAAATATAGACAATAACAATAATTAATAATAATAATAATAATTAATAAATAATGAAATAAATAATAATAAATAAAATAATATAATTAATAGATAAATAATGAATAATTAAATAAGTAAATTAAGAAATATAGAAATATATAGAAATTATAGATAATTTTTATAATTATATAACAAATGATAATTATAGCAATAATAAGATAAGAATAATAATAAAATAAATATAAATGAATAATATAATAATAATTGAATAATAAATAAGAATAGAAGAATAATAATTAATAATATAATTTAAGATAATAAATGAAATAATGAATGATGAATGAAATGTAATAACTAATAATATAATAATTAATAATAATTAAATAATAATAATAATATAATTAATAATGAGTATTAGAATAATAATAATAATAATAATAATAATAAATATTATAATAATAATAAATGAATAATAAATAATAATGAATAATAATTAATAATAATAATAATAATAATAATAATGAAGATTAGCTTGATAATAATTTAAAGTGAATAGGTAATCAACGAGGAAATGAGAGATAAAGGGAGAGAATAATAACGTAATTAAATAGCCTACCACTAATTCTATATATAATAATAAAATAATAAATATAGAATTAATAATAATAATAATAATAATAATAATAATAATTAAGAAATGAATAATAATAATAATCTTTAAAGGCTACTAAGTAATTATTATAATGAATATAATAAATAATAATAAGAATAATAAAATAATCATAATAGAGTAATAGAAAATAATAAAGGAATCAGGAAATAGAAGCTAATAATAATAATAATAATAATAATAAATGAATGAAGAGTAAATGAGAATGAAAATAATAATAATGAGAATTTAATAGATATTAGATAATAATAAATAAATAATAATAATAATAATAATGAAATAATAATGAAAAATGAATAATAATAATAGTAATAATAATAGTAATAATAATAATAATAATAATAATAATGGTTTTTCCCAACAGTAAAAATCAATTATGAAAGAATTCTAATAGTTTTAAAGAAAAATAGAAAAGAAATTTAATTACCTCTGGTTCCAAAGTCCTCTTACGAACTACTACATACAAACTACTACTACTACTACTGACTACTACTACTACTACTGCTACTTACTACTACTACTACTACTGAACTGACTACTACTACTACTAATGTATAATATATAAATAATAATAAGTATTAATAAATAGTAAATAATTAATATTAATAATAATAGAATAATAGTGATATAATAATTAATAATAGATAATAATAATAATTAAAGTAAAGATACTGTATATTATTTGTAATAATAAGTAAATAATAAAGAAATGAGTAATAATGAAAAATAATGAATAATAATAAATAATAAAAAATAATAATGAAATGAAGATAAATAATAATATAATAATGTAATATGGAGATAGAAGAATAATCGACAAGGTACATAAACTAATATGGGGTTAGGTGAAAGACTTATAATAATACTAAAAATAGAATAATAATAATGAAGATAGAGAGAGAAAAATAGAATATTAAAAAAGGCGAGAGAGAAAGAGAGAGAGAGAAGAAAGAGAAGTAAAGGGGGTAAAAAAAGGGCCAATAAGCGCGGGGGCACTGAGTAAAAACTAAAGATCTTTCATACATTCATCAACAATGTTTATGGTAAATGAAAGTGATAGAAAATCACGCTTTGATTTCAACAAATTAGAGCAGGGGAATAATGTAAAGGTAAATTAATAAATTATAAAATAATAATTACAATAAAACTAAATAAAAATGAATAGAATGGATATATTAATAAAATGAATAAGATTTAAGTGATAATATTTAAAAGAATGAATCAATAAAAGAATAGAAATAAGTAAAAATAAGTTAAGATAAAATACAGAAGATAATATAAAAGTATGAAATTATAATGAAGAATAAAAAGAACAAAGAAAAGAATAACTAAAAACAATAAATTAAATAAATAGATTATTATGTTAGCAGTATGAAGATATAAATAAATAAATAATAATATAAGATAAAATAAGAAAGTAAATATATAGTAAGTGAAATAAGATAAAATAATAAAGAGATTATATAAAAAATACTCATAGACTAGAATTGAAAGAAGAAAAAAAAATGAAATAAGATGAAATAAAGAATAATAAGAGCTGGAAGTAAAGTGAACATTGATAATTAAAAAGAGGACGTAGTAATAAATGAGAGAATAAATATGAAAGTAAGAAATAAAAAGTAAAGAAATAAAAATAAATAGAAAAATAAATAGAAGTAAATGAAATAAATAAAATAGAAAATATAAAAATAAAAAGAGATTAAAAGATGAATAAAGAGATGAAAAATATAAGATAGTTTAATTAACTATATGAAATAAATAACACACTTCTATGAAAAAGAAAGTTCATATATTTCTAAAATGTAGTACAAATCTACATAGCAAAAAATAATAATTAATAAAATGACACACATTAGGAGTCCTCCAGAATAAAAAGTAAGAATAAAATAGGAGATAAGAAATTAAATCATATAAATAATGAAATAATGAATAAATAAAATAAAATAATAAGTAAGATAATGTTATAAACAAAATATTTAATTATAAGAACAAAATAATTACAATAATAGAATAAATATATAAAGAATGAAGAATAGAAAGAAAGAAATAAATAAATATAAAGGTAAATAACTAAGATAGAATAGATACAATTACTATTTGTAAAAATAGAAGAAAGAAAGAAAGATAAATAAGTATTAATGAAGAAAGATAAATAAGAAGATAAAGAATAAAGAAATCAGTAAACGCAAAGATATAACTACTGGGCGGTATTTAATAACACGATTTCTAAAAAAGTAAAAAAAAAAGGTCAAAAGTATGGGGGGAGTGAAAAAAAGTCAGAATGATCAAATACTACTACTACTACTACTAGAGACTACCTACGAATACTAAAATACTACTGAACTTAAACATATCATACGATAACTAGACACTACTGAATAACTTACTAACTATCTAGAACTAGGAAGCTAAATTTAATAGTGAAAATGAATAAATGAAATGAAATTAAATACTGAATAATAATAATGAATATTGAAAATAATAATAAATGAAATAATTAAATACTATAAATAAATAAATAAAATGAGAATTAAATAATAAATAAATAATAAAATAATAATATCGAGAATGAATGAATAAATATAATAAATGAATGAAATAAATATTTAAATAATTAAAGAAATTGTAAAAATAATTAATACTAATAATAATAATAATAAATAATATATAATATAATAATTATAAATAATGAATATTAAATAATAAATAATGAATAAATAATAGATTAAAATAATAATAATTTAGCAATAATAATAATATTAAAGAAATAATGTAATATAATATTAATAATAAATTAATAATACTAATTTGATTATTATTAAATAAAAAAATGTTAAAATAATAAAAATTATAATAATAAAAATGTAAACAATCATAGATGTAATATAAACATAATTAATAAATAAATAATAAAAATATAATATATAGAATAATAAATAATATAATAATTAATAAATAAATTAAATAATAAATATAAATAATAATAAATTAATAATAATATAAATAATAAATAATAGAAATAGAATATATATAATAATTAGAAATAAATTAAATAGAGTAAATGAAATGAATATAATAATAATAAAAAAAGCTAGATAAAGTAATTTTCATCACCCTATGTATATAATAATTAAATAATTAATAATAATAATAGAAATAAATTTAGAATGAAATAATATAATAATAATGAATTAAGATTCATTGTTTAAAGAATTCAATTAATAAGAAGATAGATCAATAATAATGAATAATAATAGAATAATAATAATATAAGAATTAAATAATGTAAATATATTAAATGAAGAATAAAATATAATGAAATAATTATAATTAAGTTAAACTAATATGAATTAAATATAAAATGATAACCATAGAAGTTAGTTTAAATTTATCACTTATAATAATAATTAAATAAAATAATAATATGATTAATAAAATAATAATAATAATTATATATAGGAAAAAATATTTGATAAATAAAATAATAATTATAATGAAATATAGAAATAATAAAAATAATAATATATAATAAGATAATTAGAATAATAATAGAACTAATAATGAAATAATATAATAATAATAATAAGTAATATAAATAATGAATATAATAATAATGATAGATAATGATAATAAATAATGAAATAGAAATAATAATATAAAATAGAATATATCAAATTGAGATGTGAGAGCTCGCAGAGATAAGAGCAGATAACATAATTATCATAATAAATTTAACGATCCAAAAAATACAATTAACAACATGACTATAATCCAGTGGAAAAAAAAAGTAAACATTAGCGAGTTAATGAATAGGATAATGATAGATAACAATTTTGTTCGGAAAAAATAGAATTAAGAATCATAAAAGAATTAAAAAAAATAAAATAAAGAAATAAATAAAAATAAATAAACAAATCTGTATTTATCTTCAAAATAGTTGAAATTTTATTTCTTTTTAACGAGTTCATTTTTAGTGTAAATAATATGAATTATGTGGAATAAATTTAGCCATAAGAGTGAAATTAATGTTAACACTCGGAAAAAAATAATAGAGACGAGATTTGAAAAATAAAATATAATAAATATAATGAATAATAATATGAATGAAATAAATGCATAATGAAATAATAATAATATTAAAGAATTATGAGAAGATAATGACATGAGTGGAAAGACTTAATTAAGATGACAGTGTATCAATGTGAAAGAAAAGTAGACGTGGTGAATTTGGGTAGAATTAGATAATGTATAGTGAGAAAGAGAGTATAGTATAGTTAAATATAGTATAGTATATCCTAGTGTATCAAGGGTAATAATAATAATAATAATGAAATACCTGCACCAAAGTATGCAGTGGAATGCTGAGATAATAATTAATGGCGCTCATCAGACTCCATATTTTCACGTCGGAACGTACGGAGATAATAATGAATGAGATAGGACTATAGAACCTCCCCCACCGTCCGATGAATAGGGAGAGCTTCAAATTGATAAATATAGTAGATAGACTGACACTACCTCACACCATACACTGAACCTGTACGGAATTATAATGGAGGAATGAAGACAAAACTATGCATCTACACTCAAGTGATAGGATCACCCATTATGCTACTAGCCCCAATATATCAATTAGACCGAGTGAATACCGAAACAAATGAATAATAAATAGAAATAGAATAATAATAAAAAAATAATAATGAAATGAAATAATTAAATAATAATAGAATAAATTAAATAATATATATAAGTAATTAAATAAATAATAAATAAGAATTGAATAATAAGTTAAATAATAATAAATTAATGAAGATATAATTAAAATAATAATAAGTAATAATAATTAAGTAAAATAATTCTACCACTAATTGAAATACAATAATAGATCCTGGAATAAATAAGATAATAAATAATAATAATAGTTAATAGAATTAATAATATAAATAATGAGAATAATAGATAATAATAAATATAATTTAAATAATAATAATACATAATCATAATATAATAATAATAATAATGAATAATAATAAAATAATGAATAATACTAATAAATAATTATAATTCTGAAAGCATTTGAAACAATATAACTAGTTGAAAAAAATTAGATATAAATAAGGTTCAAAAAGTAGAAAAAATCTTTGCAAGAATGACCTAATTGCCAAGCATCTTACTTTTGCTTAAGGACCTACTACTATCTCACGAGGTCACCGTACTCGACCTAAAAATAAATGACAAATATCTGAAGCTAGATATCTAACTTAGCTAGAGATACAATCTAGGGAGACATGTATCTCACCACTAACTCGAAAACGTATCATGAGAATGAGATAGATCTCGCAAAAAATTTTAATAGCCGTAGTAAGTGACATTAGATGATAATCACTAATATGAGATTAGATAGGATAAGTATAGATTGTAATGAATAAGGTATTAGAATAATGATAGAGATAGCTGATGACTCACTCAAAGTAAGTGCCGAATAACTGAAAAAGTAATAATAAAGGAGATCAAATAGAGATGACCATTACAAATAATAAGTATACTAAGGGCCCAGAGACTGAAGTGTAGATGAATAAAGTAGCAGAGTATTGAATGTCGCATACTAAGTGAATAACAGATGAACTCAATAATAATTAAGTAGATGAAAATTAAAATAAAAAATAAAGAATAGATAATAAATAATAATTAATAGAAAATAATAGAAGAAATATAATAAATATGAAATAATAAAAATGAAAAGGAAAATATAAATAAGAATAATAGAAATAATCATTAATAAAGGTTCATAGATAATAGATGATAAATTAATAATAATATAATAAGTAATAAAATAATAATAATAATAAATTAACGAATAAATAATAATAATTATTAAAATAATAATAATAATAGAATAAATGAAATAGATAAGAATATAAATAAATTAATAAATATAATAATATTAATACATAGAATATAATATAATAATTTAATAATATAAAATAATATTAATAATAATAAGTATAATAATTAAAATAATTAATATAATAATATAATATAAAAATAATAGATAATAGAGATGAATTACATAAGGCATTAATTAGATGAAATAATAATAATAAATAATGAGAGTAACTAAAAATAATAAAGCGAGTAATAACATAGATGATAAGATAGATAAAAGAATGACAATAAAAATATTAATTATATTAATGACGAATTATGAAGTTGATTAGTGGTAGTTTAGTTAATTAAAACGTATAATAATAATTACATAATGATATCCAAAACGAAATTATTAACCTATAGAGGGCTTTTCACATCTGTGTGTCGTTCCGAAACGATATATATATAATTATAATCAATGATAATATCATTTAGATAATATTAATTTAATTATTATATAATAAATTAAATAAAAGCATAATAATAAATAATAATAAATATAATATAAGTTAAGTGTAATATATAAAAATATTATACAACTAATAATAAAAATAAATAATAATAAAGATTTTAATAATAATAATAAATTAGGTTAAAAAAAGAGAAAAACTTTATTTCGATGTCTTTTAATGGAGCTCATTTAGGCTAACAAAAATAATAATAAGTATTTCGTTCAAGAATAATTATTAATGGAACTAAAAAGTTAATAATATAAATATTATAGATATATATATTAAAATATAATATATATATATAGAGAATATTAATAGATAATACATAATATAAAATAATGATAGATTATAATTTATTAAATAATAATTAATATAATGATAGAATATATATATATATATAAAGGATTTCTAACCAAGAATGTACATTTATCCCAAATAGTAGAGGACGCATAAACTCGTGGGGGAGCGGCAAAATCGCAAAACTGGTGATACTCGAAATAATAAAGATATATAAGGAATGGGAATGAAATACAATAGACTAATTGTACAGCCAAAGATAGAGTAAGTGATACATCCTGCAATCAAAATCACGATGTAATATAATAATCGACGTAGTATCACGTATATAAATGGATTACATATATGATGATAATAGATAGATATAATTCAGAATATCTATATAACATTATAATATATATATAATTAGATTGAATAATGTAATTATAATAAAATAAATAATCATATAATAATAATAATAAGATATTAATTGATATATAATATAAAAATTATATATAAATTAAATATATTATTAGATAATATTATTAGCCTAAGGAATGGACATGAATCGCATGGGAATAATTAATAAAATATATAATAGATTAATATACTATTTGGAAAGACAAAAAAAAATATAGTATGTTAATGATATTAATTTTTCTAATTTTATCGAATTATTCTAGATCGTATATATAATCTCTAGTAAAATCACAAAGCTGACAATGAATAATATTTGGTAGGTTATTATTTTAATTTTCTTTTTTTAAAATAAAAAAAAAAACTTTTTTCCAAAATTGATTTAAGATGTTTCTATGTCTTCTTCATAGTCTTCCTTGTTCTCGATCTCTCTCTTTGG
>JABUQX010097336.1:25000-28341 GCA_015478945.1 Trachelipus rathkii | reverse complement strand
AGTGTCGATACATCGTCAGCTTTGGAGAGTCCATCGACGGTGGGAATTCGCTTAGGATGTCCAGCACATAAAGGAAATAGACAGTGTGCTTTCTGGTTAGCCATATACACAAGTGAGACTGAGAAAATGTTTAAAAAAAATGTAAAATTAGCTTTGATCGATTTCACTTGCCGCCGATCGTCCCCATATACTACTATATATATATATATATATATATATTATATTTACATATATAGTAATATATATAACTATAAATATATATCTAATATATGATTATATATATAAATATCATATATATATATATATATATAATAATATATATATAATACTTATAGTATATATATATAGATATATATATTATAATATATATATATATGATTATATATAATATTATATAATTATATATATCTCAATATATATATAATAATATATATACTATATAATATATATATATACTCATATATACTATTAAAGTTATAATCTCAAAGAAAACACTCTACACCAACATCACTCCAGATCAACTCAGTCAAAAATCAAACATGGAACATAAACGGAGTCAGATGACGCCACATGTCATGTATCTACAACTACCCAGTTTGCGATGGCTTTTCGTAAAGCCTTACGGTTTACTGCAAGCGTTCATGCTGGCTGCCATTACCGGAATATAGCTGTGCGGGTCAAGTAAGCATCAGATCATCGAGGTTTTCATTCCTAATGGAATCAGTTAAAATGTATAGACTGATTCCTACTGTTGCTGCTATTCGCAAACAGTAGTTCTGACTACAATTTCGCTTTCAATGCCTAGCACGTCGTATGCGTCTGCCAAAGGTATCGCAACGCCGTTGTACATGACTAAAACTTTGTAGCTAACAATCTTTATAAGCAACAAGTCACAGTGGACGTAGCGTGCTCAACCGCTTAATTACACTTTTAATAAAAAACTAATGTTTTAAAAACTTTTTATATATATATATATAATCTATAATATATAATATATACTAATATTATATATACTATATATATATATATATTATCATATATATATATATATATATATATATATATATGTATATTATATATATATATACGATATACTATTATAATATATATTATTATTAATCATAATTATATTATAGTATTAAATATATATATATATATATTTATATATAGTAATACTATATCTATATATAATATATATATAAATATATAATATTATATATTATATATAGATACTAATATACTATACTACGTAATCTAGTCAATAACTATATTATTTTTTTAGCATCAAATCAACTGACTGAGCACACCGTAATAATATTATATTAATAATATAACTAAATACTTAACAATATATACTTACATAAAACAGCCACTTCTTAATATAAACACACATCATAAATAGCACATCATGAATAGTTAAACCTCAGATTAAAACTCCCTAATTGATACAGTCAAATTAGCCGATATGCCAAGCCTCCACGCACTTATAAGATCCGTACTCATAGAGAACGTCTCTCCCAATATAAAGCAGTCCCCTACTCTAACTTCGATCTGAACTCGTCTAATTTCAGCTACACCTATCACACGGCCTTTGATACTAAAACATAGTCGTATAAAGTACTATATAGAATAAAGTATTTAACCTAATATGAGAACGGAGCAAGCGACGGGCATTTGTTTTCACATATTACGTGGGGCGAGGAAAAGGACCCCGTTTACCTGTACGCTAGCTCTTTATTACCTATTATCATATTCTAGTTATTCCAATAACAAGTGTTATGTTTATCTGATGACAATCGGAGACGACAAAGTTCGTAACCTCAACGATCCAAACTTTATCTTTCATTCTATATATATATATATATATATATATATATATATATATATATACTATAATAATTATATATAATATATATATATATATAGATAATCATAATATATATAATAATATAACTATATAATATATATATACGTTATATATAGTATTATATATCATCATTCACGTACAATATATATATTATATAATTATATATTACATAAAATATAAGTTAATATATATACATATATATCATAGTTATATATATAATACTATAATTAAGTAATATATATATATAGTATATATACTGTATTCTAATATATAATCATTATATAAATAATAATAAATGTATATATATATCTATATATATATATATATATGTATATTATATATATAGAATATCATAGTATATACTAATAGATAGTAAACATATAAAAACCTCACGCATCCACTAACATACAACGTATATACTCTAACCCCATATGAGGTCATATTTTAGTATTTTATATAATAGATCATATATACCTATATATAATATATATATCCACTAAGTCATGATACATAATGAATTATACCTATATCATATGATATATGATACTATATATAGAATACTTTAAATATTTATAACAGTATAATAAAATGAAATTTGTGATTATGGAACATGTACTAAAAAACAACTCTACTCGATATAAAACATAACATAAATATACCCTATAATCTATACTATCATCATATAATATAATATCATAATAGTATAATTCATTAGCGTATCGCTCTGTTTTGTAGCTGTTGTAAATTTTTTATATTGGTGTTCGATAAGTGGGGAAGCCATATTCCTGATGCGTAGTTGGGTATTTGTCTTATAAACTGTTTGAAAGTAGTTATTGCTAGGTCTTTATTATTGTTTATGTTTAAAATTGCTATTATTTTTAAGATGTTTAGTTTCCTGTCTGCTGATGTTATGGTGTTTTGGGTGTGTTTTGAGAAAGTTAAATGTGTGTCTATAGTTAAACCTAGTATTTTTGGTGTTTTGTTTAGTGGTATTGGTGTGTTGTTTAGAAGAATGTTCGGGTGTGAGTTGGCTAGATGTTTGTCTGTGGTGATTAGAGTCACTGAGGATTTGTTTGGAGATGCTGTCATTCTGTTGTTGTTTAACCAGGTTTGTATTTGTTCTATGTATTCTTGTGTTAGTTGGGTGGCTGTTTCTAGGTTTTGTTGAGTGGTTGCTATTGTTATGTCGTCTGCGTATGTTGTGCTGTTTGTATCTGTTGTGGCTGGAGTTGGTAAGTCTGATGTGTATAGGTTAAAAAGTGTAGGGGAAAGTATTGCTCCTTGGGGTACGCCATTTTGTATGTGTACAGTTTTGGATTCTACGTTTCTGTGTTTTAATGTGGCTGTTCTGCCTGAGAGAAAATTGGCTATCATTTTTTTGAGTTGTTTGGCAACTGTGTGTATATGATTTTCTCCATTAAGTTGTGTCTGGGTACTGTGTCGAAAGCTTTGTTTATATCTATTGCTATTAGTA
>JABUQX010097336.1:2500-20000 GCA_015478945.1 Trachelipus rathkii | reverse complement strand
TAATTATATAAGATTATATAGATATATAATATAATATATATATAATATATATATAATATATATACCGTAATATATATATATATATATTTTCACTTTTGTAAAAAATATTTAATATAAAAGTGATTGTTAAATAATTATTAAAATATTTCGAAAAATTTTTGAATCATGTTCGTTACCATTAAATTCATTGTTAGTATCAATACTAGCAATTATATAAAAAAAAAAAAAAAAAAAGAAACTGACGGAGTCGTAAAAAAAAAGGTCCTATAAATTTTTGAAGCATGTCCGTCACCCACTTAAATTCATTGTTAGTTATCATTATATGCTACATATTATGTAAAAAAAAAAAAATGCAAAAACTGACGGAAGTAAATGCTACGAGACTCGACTTTATGCTCATGTCTCTCTCACGATGTGACCATACATTTTAATGCAATGTGAGATCTCTCTCGAAGCCCATGTGTGCAGACTGATTTATCTCTGTTATCTCTGGTTCTTTTTTTTAAATCAATTCTAGACTATGACGCTGAAAAACCTATAATATAATGTATTATAATATATACCACTTGAGAGTGTAACAATAAATACTTGTGGCTTGTGAGAAGGTGGATGTATTTAAAGGTTATGTAATATAATTTTAGAGTGAGGTGCCTCTCAGAGAGCTATGTGTATTTGCATTTATAGACATATGAATTCTACGAGTTTCATATTAACTTGTTCGATATTTGAAGTTTACATGCATCTCAAACAGTGTCAGTCATAGTCCGATATGTTATTTGCTCGAGTAGCTATCGAAATTATTATCAATCTATGAGTAAGTAATATTATGAAAAGGTGGAAGCTATTAAATCAACATTGAATTCACCATAACTATAATATAATAGATATATATATATAATTATTAATATATATTAATAATAATAATATACTATATATATATAAGTTTAATAACTATAATAATATAAATATAATTATTATCATATTATAATATTATTATATTAATTAACATTAACTATAATATACTATAATTACATATCGATATTATTAACTTATATATGTAATTATATAAGTACTATAATATAATCAGTAATATATATGTTATATATATATAATAATTCAATTATCATATATATATACTAATACTATATATGGTGGCAATCCCTCTCCATATCTTAGGGGTTAGTTCTCGGATGGAGCATCCTCCGCACTTCGACTAGATAAACGTAGTAGCCCGATTAACGCTTAATAGCGCTCCTCTACCCACCCCTATTCAGTGAAAATAGCAAACCTCCTGTCAAGTCTACCAAAGTCCGCACATCCATTCCGCTCAATAATGTGTATGAACCTTTCACTCAAGATAAAAGGTCTCTTATATTCATCTTATTACAAATATTAAAGTAGTTTAACTATACTATACTATTCCTTACAAAGATTATTATTATTATATACATATCTATATGAAAAATTAGAATACAATACTATATTACATATAAAATTTCAAGATTTTGCTATTTCCTCAACTCAATGCTACTTTTTTAAAGTAGAGACCAAGAGATCTATATTACCTTTCACAAGATAAGGCTGTCATCAATAATTTAAACATAGCGATTTAAGGCTTGAACCTTACTTTGCCCTCAAATATATCTCCATAACCGATACCAAATTTAATTCTCTCTTACATAGTGACAGCAGAACTAGGTGAGAGTATGCTATTATTAATTTTGTAATGTGAACCAAGTTCAACAAATTACTCAATGTCACTATGCTTCGAAATATATGAAAAGATGCTTCTCATTTGGTACGTAATAGAGAAAGTGTCTAGTTATTTTAGTTCCGCATCAGCCAGATCCATTGGCTTTAAATTTAAAGGCCCTCTCCATTAGAATCATCTACCATCCCTTCTCAAATATTATTTGGACTCACCCTGATCCACCCTAAGAAAGGTTTATTTCGTTCAATCAACTTTGTGAGTAGATACCATATTATAAAATAGTCGCCCTTCGAGCGCACCCTGCAGAGAATCTAGATCCTAAAGGATCATGAGCGTAAGTTCAGCTTCGAATAACTAACCATTTGCCCATTAGCTCCCCTATTAGCTTTACTATTATAACTGATCTGCCTAAGTATGTAGCCACTATATACTAAGATCTGACAGACAATTTGTGCCAAACCTTTATCAACCCTAGTGACTTATGTATATACATTCTTCTATAAGCTCAAATGACTGCAGCTGCCAACCATTCATATTATAACTATACCCTTGTAAACTCTAGCAAATGATATAAGCGTTGGCTAAAAACAGCTTTAATATAGCCCCATACTCACACCCTCAGCCGCGCGAGCAGCCATGCCAAAGCATTACAAATGCTGAATAGGGCTGGTACGGGAGCCACGAGAGGGGAACAACGCACAAGTCTTAAGTGATGGAACTGTTTGCCGCCTTTGTAGCAAGAGGTTGTAGTCGGAAGCTTGTAAGTTAAAATCCTTTGATTATTAAAGGTCATAACTATTCATAATATTATAGTGCATAGTATAGCGTATTATACTCAATATATATATTTATAATATTAAATATATATAATTATTTAATATTTGTGTACTATATATGATATATTAATTTAAAAATACGCTGTTATATATTATATACTTATATATATATATATATATAAAATGGGATTTAAAAAAATGTAATAACGAAAATATAAGAAATAAATTAATTTATATATACAGACTTAAATGTATACACAAATATATAAATTTAGTAATAAATAGTCATATCATTTATTGATATTATTTTATATTAGTTAATTATTTACATCACACAAATAAAATAATATTATAAATAATATAATATTATCAAAAAAACATTCAGTGATCATATAATAATATAAAGTTGAATTTGAAAAATAATATATTAATTATAATAATAAAGATACTATATATATATATATTATACTATATATTCATATAAACCGTACATATTAATAATATATATATTTATATATATTTTATATTTCTGATATCATACTAACCAATAGTGTAATTTTGTTTAGGATCACTATCTATGTCTCGGGATTACCATCATTGAATTTCTATAGAGATACTTTATGCCGTGAGCTCTTGAGCCGCCTATCGGAGTATTTAAAGATACATTAATTATAAAAGTTAATAGAACTCAGCCTTCGGTTAATACGCCGATCAGTCTAGTACGAATAGATGCGAGATCTTATATATGAATCCGTTATGCATTTTATTATATTTTGGACATAGTTTTAATCTACCTGTAATAATCACCCTTAAGGTACCTATAAGAAGTATTGAGATTGGAGTTTTGCAGAAGTTTAATTATTAAAAAAACAATAGTCTTATAAACTAATATGTCAGTGAATTAGTTATAAACTTATATAAAAATTTAAAAAACTTTGAGTGATATTCTTTTTATATCTAAAAACCCAATAAACAATTTCTTAATGTACAACTACTATTTTACAAATTTACTCAAAAGGTGCAGAACATAAAGAAGTTCACTTTTATTTTTGGATTGGACGTGCAAGTCCGCTAATTTCCTGAGCGACTTGTGCGACCTTCACAGTCCGCAAACCAACTCTGTAATCCGCCTCACGAGAGTATCGGTATATATCTAGCTGGAGTATCTAAAGACTGAGCGTGAAGTAAACTACATCCATCCTCTCTACTAAAGGTATATAAAATACGCTGTCGTAATAAATAATTATTAATAATATATATAATATTATATATAATTATTATATAGTTATGTATATTATTATATAATATATATATAAGAACTTATTAATAGTATATATTTAGAAGACATATAAAATATATAACCATATTTATTCAGTATATAATAAACAGTATAGTATATAATAAAAAATATGAAAATCCTAGTATATTCAAAGGCGATCGTATTATTTAGGCTCATCGTGGAGCGTCCGGCTCCAGCTACCGGGGCTCCGGCTCAGCCTCTGGTCCGATAATATCTACAATGTTAAGAGTTATCATATCGGCTTCGTAAAATTGGAGGGGGCGATTTTAGAGTAGATGGACCAACACTCGTCGTAGACAAGAAATGTCTCATCGACCCCGCGACTCCAGAGAAGCGGGTTTCTCACCCTAATAACATCGAATTTCTGCAAGATTTAGATCAAATTTGGTGAGAGGATTCCAGAGTCTCGAATTTGTGCTAGAAAAGAGATAGGCCAGTGCAAACTTTCCTAACGACTATCGCGTATATCTTGAGTATAATTTAGCATCGACACCAGGAATGCTGGAGAGCGTTTGCCAGATCTCAGAGTTTAAATAATATTTTTCGGTAACATAATAAACAACTATCTACTTGTTTCACTCTGTGAGTAATATGATTAGCAGATACCCTGTGATCGTCTCGAAATAGCTATGCTCGCCAATAAAGGAACTGACTTATCTCAGCATTAATAGAGTGACCTAAGCCTAAAGATGTCTAGAATACTCCCCCACAAATGGCGCTAAGATTCTGGTTCCCAACTGTCTTCGCGAACAAAGTACGAGTGCATAAAAGCAGGAGGAGAGGGCCGAAGCGAGAAAGCGCAGAAAAGAAAAGTACTGAAAGAGTTCCCACAAATGAATCTGCAGGCTACGAATATTCTGGAGTCAACAGAGATCTCGACTCCAAGGGAGTAGGATTTACAGACTGCAACCGAGAGGCCTCCTTGCTCCTCGCCTCTCTCCTGCATTCTCTAGGCTGCCCGACCTCAGTAAAGCATATTTCGCACTATATTGAGTAGCTAATACTTAGTCTCTCCTTAGTAATAGTAACTTGAACTCCCTAGATTTCGAACTCATGATAGAGTTATTCCAAGTCGTAAAGGGATGTAACATTGGCCACCCCTCAATTGTGGGTCAGCAAGGACATAAACTTCTACAATAGATCCATGACAGTAAAGTGGTTAACGTATGTGAAGTAGAGACAATATGGTCGGATTTCGGGAGGTTGAGAAAGCAAAGAGTGAGAGAAATTAGACCGAGGTGTACAGACAAGACGCGGAGCTGACATTCTTACGCAGTGGTTGGAGCTCCAGGGTTGCTGAGCACCGGTGCAGTGTTTATGAATTAAATGAGTCTAAATTGTCTGTATATCAGCTTCAGTGAGTATATCTCTCCAACAATATATGATCTTCTCACTAAGGACGTTTAGTTTAGACCATCGAAATTATGAGCGGCTTGAGTAATGTTCGTATGAGGATGAAATAAATAAATAAATAAATAAATAAAAAATAAATAAATAAAATAAATAAATAAAAAATAAAAATAAAAGTAATGAAATATATATAACAACATAGAATAACTCTAGCAGAGTAAGTAAATAAGTAAGCTTAGAATAAGATATAGACATAAATAAAATATATCAAAAAAATAAATAATATACATATAAATTGAATAAATAAATTTTTTTTTACTTTATCAATGTAAAAATGAAAAAATATAATTATTATCAATTTTTTTTTTTCTTTTATTGGTAGACTTTGTCTAAAAAATTGACTTTTTACATACCCCAAAAGCCAGTAAATGGAGCTACCCCTCCCCTCCCCCCTCCAAACTCTGATCTGTTGAGTTATTGATATTCAAGTTTATATTCCGCAGCGTTGTCATTTTAGATAAACATAACAACTTAAGAACATAAGAGGTTTCCATAATTCTAGCCCAATATAACTGAATCCAGTACGAATATATGCGAATGCGAGCGAAAGTTTTTTAGTATTCGATAATAAATGCTAACAGTCAATAATCTGATATACTCCGAAATATAAACGTACATATTCGACAATACCCTAACTCACGCTTTGGTTCGCACGAAATGAAAAACTGATTGACTAACACTTTAAACAATATTCAGCGAGACGCTAACCTACCTACACACCTTCTATTTTTCTACAGCATAATCTATGATCAATTAGTATTACATTAGAACAATAGATAATATTTTCACACAACTTTTTACATTAACTCTATGTCTACTTATCATGACTGGTTAATCAGAGTGCAAAATTATCCAAGCGCCGTTTAACGAAGTATCACACTCATAATGCAAAACATAAGCGAATTCACTGAACTACGAAATATAATGTACAACAATGATAAAAACCTAACATACCTTATGCAGAATAAAATTGCTTTAAAATTTAAATTAACAAAAAGAGTGAATTCGTCCAGCACATAGCATCCCACAAAAAACGATGAACCATATATTCCCCACTTTCTCTAGAATTAACTCCATCCATACTGCTGATAATAACTTATCGTCTGTAATTTACCTAGCATAAGTAGACATTTAACAATATATATAGTATTCATAAAGTGAACCATGAACAATCCGAACTTTATATCATCATCTGAGCCTACGAAATATATGCTAATGCGACAAAATTTTCACATCAATAATGCTAACATGTCATAAGTCTGATATCTGTTAGGAATATAATGTAACAACGCTTCAATATGATTTATGCCATATTCACGCTGGTTGAAGCTTACGAATAAACTAGCATAAACCAATATACACCAAACGTTCCATAAACATTAACTATCTGTTATAAGTTAAACTAACGTTGAACGCGCTAGAACATGTAATCGAACCTTACTTCACCACTGTTTTCTCTTATCTTTGTGGAATGATTAATACGAAATTACTTAGCTATACCTTCTGATAAAACAAAAATTATCATAACTAACCTACATAGTCATTACTGCATCACACGCATATATGACTAGAAGCCCGTTCAACTAAAAGTTTATCAAACTCTAATAAAGCTCCTGGAGCTTGATACATGAAACAACTGAACTAATAAAATATAAGGTACTACACTGATACCAAACACCTAACATAGCGCTAAGCTACGAAAAGTAGTAGTTAACTAGATATAAAAGAGTTTCATACTGAACAAAAGTAGTAGTTAACTAGATTATGAAAGATTCATCCAGATTTTCTTAATAGTTTACATGACAGTATCAAATAATGAGCATACCTAACCTATTATCAGCGCTGATCTAGCGCAATACATGGCTAAGTTTAAATATTTATTTTCTGTATATATAAAATATCTTATTATATATATATTTAAATATATATAAATACAGAAATTTTATAAGCAGTGGGTTAGATCATCTATAAAGATTCATCCATATTTTTTTGTTGTTACATGACAATCAATATAAATTCTCTCATTATAATTTATGACATTGTAATCGCTAACCCAAAATTATAACAATTTTATCCTACAACTTAGCCAAACAAGAACGAGAGAATTAAAACGTTTAAATCCAGTAAACTACGAGACATCCGGAGCCCTACTCCCTCCCCAACATAACACCCAGGCAGTAGTTGAATCTCACTACTTGAATTTATGTTCTTATGAACTTACCTTGAAACGTTCTGTATGAGGCAAAATCCCTTTGAATTAACGTGACAATACGTAAGAACAGTTTGTATTAACTTGAAATCATATATACAAGGATGGGCAACTCTCAATCCAAGGCAGAGGAACAGCATTTATATAATTATATTCTACAGTCGCATTTCACGTCACACATTAACTGAGCGAGCGTGAGTGCATTGAGTGAAAACAATATTACCTACGAAACATTCTCACCGTCATAGAGGCGGAAAGTAGAGAATAAAGTATAGTGCTCCCACTACTCTCTTAAGAGTATTACAGCTCTATAACTTGTGCTATATTGATATGCAAATGGAGCGCGACCATAAAATGCACAGAAATAATAGAGCGATCCCAAAAAGCCTATATTGTGAACATACTAATGAGTACCATCTAATTCCCATTAGAGGATACTCAGATTCTGAGCCCCTATTCATCGAATGATATGCGCATAGACAGTAAGATACATATATTGACCCTACATATTCATCCCATACATTGAACATCCCATTTGAAAGGTATGTTAAAATAAATGCAACGAACAAAATCAGCAATGACAAGCCTCTGGGCTCTCGGTATAATTCTGTTTGATGCTAATGACAGCACTATTACTCTATCTTATTGTCCAATACGAGCATACTGCAAGAACACAATCCTTATAACAAACTCATAACACTATAGCTCCCGTTATACACCATTTATATATTACAGAGTGCAATTAAGAACCACCACACATGTTTCATGAGCGTCGCACGGGAACTGTTGCTTTCAACTCTCATAGCTTATCTATGTATCTCTTATTATAATTTCTCTATATCTCAATGATGCTCGCGTAACTCAATTTCATTTTACAATCCTAAAGCTTGTAAACATATTTCTGCACTAGATCGAACTGTGAAGAAATCCTTAGGATGACAATGAATAGATGGTGAGACGGCAATCGATTATTCGATCAGGTGATATCCCCATAAGCTCAAAGACATCACAAGGCTGACAATGCTTTTTAAATATGGTGAGTCACACGACGAGAAAACAACCATCACCCTATACTATTAAGAAGACAGCGGCTCTCAATCCTCTCCCCGCACCTGAACACATCATGATCCACGTCCGACACTACGAAAGCTCGCTCAGGCATAAATTAGATGCATAATTTCTCATGACACATCTATTTAAAGCATACATGTCAACCTATTATGCTATATATTAGCACCATGCGATAACTTTGAGGATATTCTTTACACAGGCAAAGGAATAATGACTACTATTATTATAGTACGCGAACCTCTCACTAGATGAAACACAAAACAATGTTATTCCAGGACGTCACTAAATTCGTATTTGCGTGAATAATAGACATAAATGACACTTAAATAGTTAAGTATAAAGAGACCTATATAACGAAGATCTTATTGCTCATACACTAACGACGTCATAGAGGAGACAGAGGGTGAGAAAGTCTTACAATATACTTACAAGTGCGAGCACTGAAAAAATGTCTTTACGAGAAATATAGAGATCGAGAATAAACCAATGTTTATATAGCCAAGAACTCAAAATACAAATAAAGTAATGGTTCTTATTACTTAACTACCTATGACACGCATCAGAAGAAAGTAAACAAGATATGACGACGACAGAACGAACCATATTGGTTCAAATAATCCCGGTACAGGCCTCTAGACCCTAATCGTTTTCGTTTGTTTTTAAATAATACTATAAGCTTCAGGATTTTTACACTGTCGTAATACATCTATGATTAGTAATTTATTCAAACCCCGGTATACTAACTCTATCTAATAACTACCGTAAAAGCACATATTACGCTCTTCACATCTTTTGAGCGATATAATATCCTTGTAACTTACCTCCTGATCTCATTTAAGCAGTTATTTACATAAATACAATGATGAAATTCACAAAAAAGGAACTGGCCCTTATATATATTCAGAGAAAACATTTAAAGCAAATACCTATGATTCTTGTTTGATCATTTTCGAACATTACGCAATACCATTGATTCTTGTTTGTCACAGGGTTAATATAACAAATTTATTTAAACATTTTTATGTTTTTTGGGATTGTATCGATGTATTGCAATTTAGAAAACAAGCAATACTTCGGATACAAACAAAAAAGAAAACACTAAAAACAGAGCAGAAATATTAAAATACAATCAATGCTTTGGAAATAAAAGTGAGTTGATTAAACTACATCAACGATTTAAAATCCAATCTTTATACAGTGATGTCAAATTATCTCAGTTACAGATTACGCAACTTTACCAAACTTACCAATTCTCACATAAGATGATCATAATTCAGATATCATAGTCAAATAGACCGATACATACATCGTATGGTAATTTCAAAATATTTTAAAAATTTACACACTCAATATTTTAAATATTAAATAATCATTATCAAGTATCACCGAATTAGTAACAAAATTATTGTATACTACGATAAATGCTAACATAACAAAGTTTTAACATCAGTAAAGCCCTACCAAACTCAAAATTAATATATGCTTTATTGATAATTTTTTAGTCTATCTTAAATTTATTAATATTCTAATTCGTAAGAAAGATGTCTTAATTTTGTAGAGCTACAGAAATAATACTATTGAAATATTACTTTAAGTTTCTAAAAAACTTTTATTTATTTTTTTATTCTTATTTGTAGCAAAAAAAACATTTTTCTCAAATTATTTTATTCTTTATTAAGTTTTATAACAAACTAATAAATAAAATTTGCAGTTTCTACAACACTAAAAATCAATAAAGTTTGAAATCAAGTTAAATACACAGTAACATCAAAAAAACCACTCCACCCTTAACACTTCCACCCTCGCTCACATGCCTAATCAATATTATATGAATCATACTAGCTACTAATTTATAGCTTGTTCCCACTGCAACTTCGAAGTACTTTTTGTCAATAAACATAAAAACATAACGTAAAATGAGATTTGTCTGTGTATACACTGTCAACTGCAGTCATATCTATAGCCAACGTGAACAAAGCTTTCACCCTTTATAAACGCCTAACATCTGACACATACAATCTGAAAGCTAGGTAAATATAGATAGCATTGAATGAAAATTCTTAAATATAACATAAACACGAGAATAAAACTCTAACATAACACGTTCACCACAGCTGTTCTATACAAGCCATATTGCAAAGTGACCTAACCTATAGAGTCATACAAAAACACGTAACCATCATATTCAACATTGCCAAAGGCAGTATATCTGTCATAACAACCATAAAACATAAAATGTGTAAAATTTTCTTACGTTACAAATTAACATGGTGCTATTTAACAAAAACACGTTACCATAACTTGTTGCTATAATAGTTAACATTAACCCCGAGGATTTAACAAAATTTTTGACGTAACAACAGATTTATTTTAACAACTTAAACATATTCTAATATTATAATAAAAATATATTCACTTCTAAAGATAATGAAAATTATTCATTACTGACGCGTAACGAGCAAAATGTGGACAAAGATCAACCACAAAGATTATACAGACTCTGAAACAAATACTTAAAAATAACAAAGTTTTTATCCAAACAATAACACAAAAAATATAGTTCCTTTTCGACAATTGATAGATATTCAATCCCGTTAAAGTGCCAAGACGAGTATATTAGCTGCCAAATATTTACAAACGAGAAAATCAAATAAAATCTAATCCACACCGTCCAGTCCTGCCTGTCCCCCTCCTCCCTTATCCCACTTACGGGCTCCAATATAACACTGTGTTATGAACTCATATTCGATCTATAATTTGATTCAATCAGCCACTATTCATCATATTATGCGTTGTAATCTCATTACAAGTCGGATAATCAGCGATTGTTATCGATTATATAGATGAAGAAATTGAGAAATTGAAATGAAAGAAATATAGAAAAAAAAAAGAAGAGAAAGAAAAAGGAAAAAAGAAAGAAAAAGATAATGTATAACAAAAAAAAATGAAACATTAAGAAAAACGATAAAAAAAGAAACGAATGTAAAAGAAAAAGAAAAAAAAGGAAAGAAAAGAAGATTGAAAAAGTATTGAAAGAAGATCAGGATGAAAAACTGTAAAACAATGACATGAAGAAAAATTAAAAAAAGAAAAAGAAAAAAAAAAGTGAAAGAGGAGAAAAAAAATATATTATATTGTAGAAATATTCTATTCAATACTTAGTTCCGTAGATCATATCTCAGAACATCAAGGTGTTAATTTTGCCTTTGAGATAAGAGTAAATTTAACAAAAAAATTTATTACCTATACATGCGTCTAGATTAGCATACAGACGTTGGGGACATCAACAATGAGTTGCACGCATAGCAAAAGTTTATGCCAATATAACGTAAAAATAAGTTCTTTGAAAGAAAAAATATCTAGTAAAGTGTAATAGTGTTACCGATCATAAGAGCAGGAAATCAAAGTAAATCAGTAAATCAAACTATCCGTCCCTTTCCATCACACCCCTCCCACCCCTCCCACACGCTCTTCCATGATCTTGTGATCTAATGATTCAGGTCACATTTCGAGTTATCATTTTCGGAAAAAACATAACACAAAATAAGTTCTTTATATACTAATCAACGAACATATGCTAACGTACATTTTTTCACATTAATAAAGCTAACATAGCATTACGCAGAACTAAGAATATAATGTGAGCAGAGCGAGCGAAAACCTGAGGCACCACTTGCGCGAGATAACTACTAACATTACGAGCCCAAAGTTCCGATACATAACAGACAGTTAAAGTACCTATCACAGCGTACAAAGAGTAGCCTATTCACACTTTTTCAAGCATATCTCTAACAAATCAATGTTATTTTACATTAATATGTTAATATTTATCAAAATATAGCATAACCCTGTTTAATTATCATACTGACAATGAATATAATGCTAACGTAACAGTTTTTTATATTAAACATAGTAAAAATTTAACAAAAATTCAGTCCCATCAACAACCATACCTACAATATCATAAATCCATCGTAATAATTTGCAACATAACAACTCTCTCCAAAACATTAACATCAGAAACATCATAACACAATTTTTATCCAAGCATTAACACATAAAATATAAAGTTCTCATAAGAAATTATAAAATATCTATACGAATTGTAAATAGTTTACTGATTTTAAAGCTGTAAATCCAACTAAGATCAGTTAAATCAAACCCACGCGGCGTCTTCTTTACTTCTAATCCCAACCAACCCTGTTAACACATGAATCTATATAGACCTTATTCACAATTTCAATGTCATATCTCTCCGTGGTAGCTTTTGCATAAAACATAACATAAAAATAATTAACACACTGGAACCCAACAAGTATACGCTCAACGTAACAAAGTTTAGTTTCATAGAAGCTAAATATCATTAACCGCGCAACGTAGGACTTACACATACTTACGCTCGACATAAAAAGTCAACATTAACAAAGTTCCATACTTAATAGCCGTAAAGTAACTAACATTAGTAATTAACATTGCTTACAGAACGTAACCTGTTCACATTTTTCAAACGTATCTGCTAACATAGTCATTGGTATAAAAACTGAATAAAACGAAAAAATATGAACAAAACATGTTTACTCAAAAACTAACTCTCATTTGAATCATACAGACCTACAATGATATGTTTAACTGGTAACAAGAGTTTCACAGCTCATTAAAGCCATAAACCGTATCATAAACCTGAGCTAAGACATTAATGTAAACGACAAAAACACACATACCATCACGTGATGACATAATCTGCTAACATCCCAAAATTCCCCACTTACAAAGTGTAAAGTAGACTAACAGGACATACAAACTCAATGTTTACATCCCCACTTTCCAAACCATATCGGCAACAGTTAAATACGTTTTACTCTATATAAAATCTTTTGAAACAAAGTGACCAGATCATCCAAACACCAGCAACCGATGATACTATGAAACGTGACACTACATTTCATCAAAGTGCACTCATATCGAACTAATAACATTATATTCGAACGTGAGATTTAAGACCGTAGAGAGACTCTAACCAAAATTCAAAGATGCTAACACTAGAAGATATCAGCCCCAAAGGAGAAAATGAAAAAACCCATCTCGGAGGTACCGAGACGTAGTTAGATAGCAATACAAGAAACCTTCGAGAATATTTAGTCCTCTCCAGATAACCAACTTTACAGATACGTAAACGTGGTACAAGACTAAGGACACAGCGCACTCTACGGATTGTATCCTTACCGCTTACACCGCCCTTTTTGTACGCTGTGATGGAGGCTTCATGCACCTCTCTGGGGGTGATCTCCAAGATAGTGTTTACGCTCTATGCCAAATCGCCTTGTAGATGCGCTTGTTGTCCAAACCTATTCCTGTAATGAGCTCCTCAGAAACCTTAGAGGGATTTATGTCTTAGCGAGTTTATTTACGCTTAATTGTATGCAGGGTATGCGTGCTGAGTACTTTATATTTTTAGTTCAGAAATATGTTAATGTATTAAGCGTTTATTCGTCTTGTGATCATGTCATGTGCATTGATAGGTTATTTTATGAATGTTGACAGGTCAATTTTGCTGATTTCTACGTCTTGTATTACCCATAAGTTCCAAAATGATACTTATATTTGATATGGCATGACACTTGATAAATGTAGTATCAACATCATAGATTCAAGATGCTGGTATCTTTTGATCAGTTAGACAACTTTGTTAAGGAAATTTTGTTAGATAATGCCTAGCTTGATCTCCATGTTATGATTGAAAACTATATACGTTGAGTTTTGCTGTATGATTGAGGGATAGGTTGAGAACTTATTCCTAGGTCTTAATGTCTTAATGTCTTATTCGTAGATCCTGATGTTAGTATTTATAGGGTTTTCACCCCTTGTAAGTGTTAGATATGTTAAGGCTATGTTTAATTTCTTTTTAGTTTTGTTTAAATATTGCTATAACAGTTTTAGATACTTTTCTCATCTTTCGCAGAAATGATTAAGTTTCGTAATGATTATACTGTGTTAACTGGCGATGATTTTAGAAACGTGAGCATGGGGTAAGTTTTTGCTGGATGTTGAGTAATGTTAGGTTTGTTCGAGAATTTTGACGTATTGTTTCTAACCGTTACTTCAAGATTACGAAAATCGACTGTTAATATTCGATCATGAGTGACACTTGCATGAATGTCAGTGGTCAGTATCATATTTCATGATGCTGGTAGTCGTGTCTTGATAGATTGGTCACTTTGTTAAAGGATTTTTGTTAGATAATACTGTATTAGCCTGTTGCGGGATTGAAATTTTGTATGTTCCTATGCCCCGTTAGCTACCTTTACCTTTCAATAAAGTTGGGGAATTTTTTGTGAGTTAGCAGATTATTTCATCGTGAGGTATGTTACATTACTTCTAAGCCAACCCAATAACAATGAAAATTTTGTCGCGTTGTCTGTGTGGTGATCTATATGTATATCTTTCACTAGTCTCTCGTGAAGAAGTACTTGATATGTTAGCTTCACTTCCTGAATGTGAAAAACTTATGCGACTCTGCACGCAAACTCTTAATGCCAAATATAGTCATTGGTAGTCTTGTATATCGCAGTATATAAATATATAGAATCGTAACGATTTTATGCATTAAAAAATGTTTCCTCAGTTAATATTACTATATAGAAGCGGTAACTATAAGCCCATTAATTCATGAAGCGATATGTTACAGACCCATACGTTTTGAAAAGTTCGCGCTATGACTTGGATGAACAAAAGGTGTTTCACGTTCTGTATGCATTCGATTAGTTATTTACTGCTTTAACATATGAACTTTGTTACAAATGTTTGACTCACTTTATTCTTGAGAATAAATAAGCGTAAGTAATGTTCAGTTGATGCTTCCGAGTGTGATGTCTGAGCAGTGGTGAGGTACTAATTCTAAGTTCCATAAATTTTAATTTTAGACCCTAGTTCATATGCTATAGCCTTTATTGATATACTTGTGATTAAACTACCATTGTGCTACTCTATATAGACGTAATCTTGTACATATACCGGCGTGCCCCTTCGTCTCAGATCGCAGCTCAAGATACTGCATCGCAGTCGCATAAATAGCTTCAACGGAACTTTATCCTTAATGGTGCATTGTTTATTGGTGGTTCTTATTATATGACCCCGATTTTATATCGCGTCAATTACAATCAGCGATGATACTAACTTGAAATTATCTACATACTAAACTAATATAATATATAATGCATCATGCTGATCTAATTATAAAATACATACTACGATTATAGTTATCATGGTAAAACTAGTGTAAATTATAGCTTGACATAGATTTATGACACAACTAGCCGTGTAGTCGTTTTATAGAATTACAGTGACTACAGTGTTGTGCCGAACAAAAGCAGAATGGAACTTTTAAGTGTGCCAAGTAAAGGGACGCGTTGCGTGACTTCGATTTACTGATTTATTGTAGATTATCTCAGCTTTAAAATCAGCTAACTATACAATTGTTGATTCGCCTTAAGTCGTAGTCTGATGTCGTGTGTTGCCAGTGTAGGTGTCTTTAGTTGCGTCACGGTTAACTGCGCATCTCAAGCAGTGTTCTTATGTTTGAACAACGAATATATATTTAACTATGTTCGGTTGTGATGTGTACGTTAGTGAGATGATATACAAGAAACTTAATTTCTTGTCGGTGACTGTTTATTATGAAAATATATATTGTCGAAATGTGGACCTGAATCAGCTTAGATCACAGTAAGATCAATTAGGCCAAGATCGCGGAGCTTGGGCAGTTGAGTGAAGGAGGTGGGGAGTGGTGGGCAGCAGTGAGAAGGATGGATGGGGTGGAGGGACGGATGGCGTCTTGCTTGAATTTACTGATCTTTTACTCGATATTTGTCGCGTGTCTCCAAATCTAGAAAAGGTCGTTACTACGATATTTATTTCAAAGATACTTATTTACGTTGTATGTGTGGATAAAACTTTGCTATGGTAGCATATTCTTTTTTGATGCTAATTCAATTACTTATACTATATTTTGTTAATATTACTGATATCAAAGTCAAAAACTTAACAATGGATTGTGGGCTAGTATATAATATAGATTGAAAAAAGGTGTATAGGTTTTACGGTTTTATGTATCATCCTTTAGAGTTAGTACTTTCCATTTTTCTATTTTTTTTCTTTTCTTTTCTTTTTTCTTTTTCTCTTCTTTTATTTTCTTTTTTCATTTTCTTTTTCTTCTTTCTTTTCTCTTTTATTTAATTTGTTCTTTTTTTTAACATTTCTTCTTTTTAACTTTTCATTCTTTTTCTTCTTTTTTCTTTTTCTCTCTCCAGGATTTGCTCATTTTTTATTTCATTTCTTAAAAACAGCATCAGTCCTGTAGTTTAAATTCTCCTCTCCTTTATACTATATAATATATATTTTATTTTCTTATTTCGATATATTTTCATAATATCGAAAGCCTGACCTTGCTATACATATAATATATAATGAATGTGATACTAGTCCAACAGGTTGGTCTTACTGGTTAGTTGATAAGAGGTTATGAACCGGATTGGATAGGGAGGGGACAGCTGGACGAGCGTGCCTGCTTAATTTGTTGAGTCCAAAGGCTTTAAATCAGAATTTATATTTAACTATATCTTAATTTGATGTGATCTGTGGTGGAAGGTGAACGTGTTTTTGTGATCGGTGAAACTTAAATTATTTTAAATATGGTTATTAAGATTAAATACACTTTGTTAGTTATTTATTGATTGGTTTTTCGTGTATACAAAGAACTGGGTTGATAAAACGGGTATTTCTCTTAAAATTATCTAAAAAAAAAATCTTATCAAATTTTCTTGTCTAAAATCCGCTTAGAGGTCGGGGGTTGGGAATAGCCACCGGTGAAACTAAAGAAGTTACCCGCATCATATCTCGAAAACTAAGATAGGTACAAGAAAACCGATAACACATATGGAATTAGCGTATGAAATTTGTATGGAAAATGGAAAAAAAAAATTTTTTTATTTTTTTTTTTTATATATATCTCCAAAACTAAGATAGGT
>JABUQX010097335.1:27500-29657 GCA_015478945.1 Trachelipus rathkii | reverse complement strand
ATATATTTATACATATATATATATATATATATATATATATATATATATATATATCAGTGGCGACTCCAGTAACTTTTTACTACTCGTGCTCTCTCTCTCTCTCTCTTCTATATATATATATATATATATATATATATATATATATATATATATATATATATATATATATATATATATATATAATATATTTGTTTTATTTTCTTTTATATCTTTATCTAAATATGTTTTTTTAATGAGGAGTTGATTCCTTGATTAACCATAATAATATTTCAAGTTTTCTCCCATATTCTAAGTATTTTAGTAATTATTTTATTATTTTATTTATTTTATTAAATATTCTTTGTTATAAAATTATTATTTATTATGTATAATATTTAAACATATTATTTATAAACATAGTATTTATAAACAATTTTATACTCTAAATTCACAGACACCATCTCCGCCATTCGATTTGGGCATGAACTGCCGCCATTTTTAATGGGTTAAAAGCGTTATTTAATAGCGGTTATTCTTACCTTTTTCGTTTTAATTTTGCATAATCTTTTATATTTATTATGTAATAATTTCATTTATTTGACCAACTTTCGCAAAAAAAAGAGAATTATAAAATTTGCAAAAATCGATCGTTTCTATAATGTTAACTCGTGCTGAGCACGAGTGCAGGAGTCGCCTTTGTTTATATATATATATATATATATATATATATATATATATATATATATATATATATATATATATATATATATATATATATATATATATATATATATATATCTATATATATATATATATATATATATATATATATATTGCAGTAGGAATAAATATTTAAAAATATAAAAATTAAGAACCTAAATTTCAATAGTTACTAAAATTTTGTAATAAAATTTAATTTTTCGAAATTACTTTTTTTTTTTTAATATTTTTATTGTTTGTTGCAGTTACAAATTAAAAAGCATATACATTTTTATTCTAAAATATTAAAATTTGCATCAGACTCATTGCACATAGGTTTGGTCGTAAGGTGTGGATTCTAAGTTAGTGGACCAGAAGTTTTTTTTATTATTACTATTATTTTTTTTTTATTTATTTGTTTGATTTTTTTTTGTTTTCTTTTGGTGGACCAGAATTCTTCTGAAAAATTTAATATATATTTTATTATATTTATTCAGGGCATAATATCTCTGCCAGAACACGCAATAAATACTCTGTGTCTCTCACACACACACAAACACACACACACACACACACTACACATACACGATATATATATATATATATATATATATATATATATATATATATATATATATATATTATATATATATATATATATATATATATATATATATATATATATATATATATATATATATATATATATATAAATATATATATATATATATATATATATATATATATATATATATATATATATATATATATATATATATATAAAGTATATATATATATATATATATATATATATATATATATATATATATATATATATATAAAGGAGTTGATACCCATTATTATTACTTGCAAGAGTGTCTTATGCGAAAATCGGTAGTTACTGAAGAGTGTTTCATTTGTGGGTAAGGGTGACAACACTAACCCTTAGGCGATACACCTTCAGGCAGCACCTCCGTATGATCGATCGGTTCTATTATAAAACATGGCGAGCAATTACTGCTATAATGAATATATATATATATATATATATATATATATATATATATATATATATATATATATATATATATATATATATATATATATATATATATATATATATATATATATATATATATATATATATTCTCCGATTTACTGAAAGAAAAATATTGTTGCAATTATTCTTAAAATATTAAAAACGTATTTCAGAAACATATTTTCCAAGAAAAAAAATAATAATGAAAATAAAAAATGGTTTCATTTTTATCGTTTATTTTATTATTATTATTTATCAACCTTTATTAATTTGTGTAGCTTTCTTTTAAAGGCTGAACTAGTTTCTTTTTTTATTATTATTAATTTATAGATATTTTTGGTTATAAAGAATTAGTTATTTAACTTAAATTTTGCCTTTTTAAAAATATATTATTATTATTATTATTATTATTATTATTATTATTATTATTATTATTATTA
>JABUQX010097335.1:17500-20000 GCA_015478945.1 Trachelipus rathkii | reverse complement strand
ATTGTCAATTTCTTCGTACTTCTTTAATGTAGCAAGTTTCCTCTCTGAAAGAACTGAAATAAAAATTGGTTACAAAGACAAGAATCAATGCATCTGAAGAAGAATTGCTATAGATAATGTTTTACGAAATGACTTTTTAATAACTTTTAAATGGTATTTAAAAAGTACTACTCTTTCTCATAGAAAACTCACAGGACAATTGAGATTGTTTTAAGCTAACTTTTTTTTTTTAACTCAGGTGTTCAAAGCCAAGAATCTAAGTGACAAATGTTTATTTTGAGAAAAATGAGTTTGATAGTCCTGTCTCTTTAATAAGGCAAAATTCGTCTGAGCTCACCTGAGAGATTTGCCTTAGGCTTTGGGGATGGGGTGGGGTTTTCTCCGGATTTTTATTTCTGCCCCTCAATTGAAAAGGGCTCGGCCGTTGAGTGGTGGTATTAACGTAATAAAGTGTATAATTAAAATATATGATATATATATATATATATATATATATATACATATAATATATATATATATTTATTATATATATAATTATATATATATATATATATTATATTATATATATATATATATATTATATATATATCACAGTATCATCTGAATCCATTATTTATATTAAGATTTTCATGCTTGATGGATGAGTCCCTTTGTTGAAATCCCTGAATCCGGAATTCCTAGGTAGAAGATTATCTTAGAGAATTCCCCGTCCTAAAATCAGATATTTGCCCGTGTGAGGTACGAACTTTAATTAAGATGAATATAATATAGATATAAGAGATATATATAAGAATAGAATGAGAGATAGTGTGATAGAGATATATATATATAGAGAGGAGCTAGGCATTATTATAATAAGTACTTATTAGTGAGAATAATGATACTAAGTATAACATAATAATAGCTCATCAGTAAATATAAGTATCAATTGCTAGCTATTTTAAAATATATATATATATATATATATATAATAGTATATATATATATTAATACTTTTAATAAGTTAACTATATATAAGGACTTTCATTCTAAAATAGTATCATATTAATATATAATATATCATAATGTACTAAGTAACTTGTTCACAATTAACTATATATTCATAGGTGAGTTACATTTTTTTAACGAGACTGATGCTGTATTGTTTTTATGGAAAAATCAATATTATGTAATTTGTCATAACAAATTTTAATTTAACATTGCTAACATAATTCCGAATGATGCAAGTGTTTCGGAAGCAAAACATTTGTTGCTTCTACTGCAACGATTTGTATTTTTATGAATTAATGAATATAAATCTGAGCTTATTATAGAAACCGAGCATCGCTTATAAAGGCATTTCTCATTAGAAAGTTGTGTTGCAAGGTCAATCTTGATGTTCTTTCAATATAGAGTGACAAAAAAAAATTATAGTTTGAAAACATCACGTATGTGCGATTTCAAATATTTTCAAAATTACAGTTGAGCTCAATTCTTTGTTATTACAGTTTTATACATTATTGAGAACAAAATGTGTTATGTGCTTGGTTAGTGGTTCAATAACAGAGAACCGGTCCAATGCACACACAATTTATTACCCTATGATAGCTGAACTGAAGGGAGCAACCCCTTCTGAATATGGCATAGTTTTTGGGGTATTCAATTTGGTCTATTTTACAACTCCTTCTATGTTGAGGGTTAAATATAATGATGATAAAAACATGACTGGAGAAACATAAGAGTGAGAGTATTTAAGGGCTCTTTTCATTACTTATATAGGTACAACAACGATAATGTTTGGATTTGTTGACAGAATCAATGGCTCTTCACTATTTATTCAGATATCGATTGTCATATATAGGAAGTTATTGATAGGTATTGCGTATGAATTCCTCTATGGATACAGAAACGCTGTATGTACGCAGAAGATAATGTCCTATGAATTTCATGAACTCACGTACGAATGGCATATTGGCCTTTGGTGCAGACATTCTTTGCCCACTGGACTTTTTAAATCAACGAGGCCTGTCGCAGGGGGGAGCTTATTATGAGTTGGCGCGGGTTACTGGCGGTTTAGTACCAGTTCCATTTCGTAAGTGGTACAAGTACCAAGGCATACGCCGCCGATTCTATCCTACCAAATACAATATTATAAAGCGTCTAATTTGTATATTCTCCTCGCAGCTAGCTTGATGCACCAAACTTATTTCTCGTGAATATTGTTCTTTGTCAACCGAGAAGGGATGAGAATCTTATTTTGTGTTTAAAAGTCATCCCCTGCAATAAAGAGAAGAGTTCCAGCTCAAACAGGCGAGATGATGGAATCGATTGTGTTTTTGAGTCCTGCATACAAAGTGGGCCCGGATTTTAAGACAATGCAGGGCAAGAATGGCACCTGGTGTCATTTTTAGGGATCAACATGCAATGGAGGTTCGCTTTTTCCAGAAAATAAGATGTAAATAAAGATTAAATTAATTTTTGAAAGACAAATGTAATTTTCACATTTAAATAATGAAAATGA
>JABUQX010097335.1:0-12500 GCA_015478945.1 Trachelipus rathkii | reverse complement strand
CTAGAATATAGAAGTAGTTTACATTCTAAGCTGTACTGCAAAACTACTGACATTCTCAGTATTTTCCTCAGCATGTGAGTCGGCTGTAGCTGTCACAAAAGATTTAAATATGTCTATATCTTCCGAGTACATGTCACATCCTTCAGTCGCCTTTCTTCTTTTTCTGCTTTATTTTTTCCGTTTTTGCGCTCCACTTATGTACTTCTACCGATATCACGATCTCTTGCAGCCATTATCTATCTCTGAAAATGAGCCTATAACGTTTGAAGCTCTGTATTCGACGAACTATAATCACTATTCACCAAATGACAAAAATTTTAAAAGTAAACTGAAAAAAGAAGCGTTTCGTTTCGGAACGTTCTGACTCAGAACGATCTGAAACGTTTAATTTCGCAGAACTCTTTCGAATGCGTTCTCAAAGAAATGCAAGATGGTAGTAGTGTAATACTAATATTAGTGTGATGAGGATATATTATATATATAATATATAAATATATATATATAATAAATAGAACACACAAATAAAGCTCTAAAAATAAATAATTTATAAGTAGATATAATAGAGATTATATATATATATATATATATATATATATATATATATATATATATATAATATATTATATTAATATATGTATAATAATGCTCATGTCAAAAAAATTAGACATTACCTTTCTTCCCAGGAGAATTATTAGACATAGAATCTTTTTCAATTAAAAGAAACTGCTAAAAAAATAGGTACAGGCCAAAAGCGTCGGGGCCCGCCTAAGCGCGGCGGGCCCTGGGGCGGCCGGGCCCGTTGGCCCGGGGCCCGGGGGCCATGGCCCCAGTGGTCCCATTGGGGAATCGTCGTCTTGTACCGCATAAATAATTTTCATATCAATGGGTGGGCTGTTGAGGCTCTTTCAAGATTTCAATCTGTGAGTAGTCTTCAGATATCTAAAAAACTTGCATGTCTTGAACTGACAAAAAGATCCTGGACTAGCAATAGCGAAATTTTTTCCTAAGACCGAAAGCTCCTCTATTCACTGCATAGAGATCATGTTGTGCTAACTGAATGAGTCTAGTCTGTTGACCAAAAAACAGGGGCAGGCGGCGTAGGGTTGTATCTTCTTCACGAGCTCTTTTTTTTCTTCATTCAGTTCCATCTTTTGTTTTAGTAATCGTGGACTCCTATCCTCAATTTGAATTCGATGTTGTGTGGCGGAGTAACCGCTTGCAAATTATCACCTGCATGCCTCTGTATCTGTATCTCTGAATTTTCTTAGATAGTTTGAGGAAAATTTCAAATTTTTTTGAAAAATTCCATTAAAGAATAGCGATGTTATGGAGGGGCCACAATACTTGACTGCCTGCATATTTAGAATTGCTCCAAGTTCTGTTTTCTTACGAGAAAGTAGGGTATTTGTGGAAGTAAGTTTACCTTAGAGAGAAAGGTTGTATCCACCGATATCCATTATCTCATGGAACGTGACATTTCCTATACGCCTCTGACGACGAGAGCTTGTGTCAGTTACTCGACATCTTGCAATAGCACTAAAAAATTCAGTAACATCAACCATCATTGACTTGAGAAAAGACATAATTATATTCATAGTGTGACTCAGAGCGTTTTCAGCTGTGATATGGAATAGCGTTCAAAAATGAGTGAGCTTAAAAAAAAAATAAATAAAACTATTCAATTTATCGAGGTAAAACATTAAATATATCTCTCTCATATAAATATTTATATCTTATTATCATTATCTTTGATTTTATAAATTAAAGTTGTTATTATTACCTAAGTCATAAAAAGAGACACATACACTCCCCCCTATACACACACACATATTATATATATAACACACACTAACACCTACACACACACATACATCAAGAGATCCTCTCTCACTCAACACACACACACACTACACATCTAACACTAACACATCACACATATTTATTAAATTTATAATATAATATTATATATATGATATATATATATATTATATGGAATGGGTACCGGTATATAATGATCCGGTCAAATACTATATCCGGTATATATTTAATACCGGTAGCCCTATCCGGTGACTACAATGTATTTATATTTGACTATCCTCATAGGTATATATTCCGTGACCTATATATCTACAGCCATATATATATATATATATATATATACAGAGGTGGGCACGATCCTTTACTCCGTTTCCGTTACTAACGAAACTAGTTTTTTCAGTAACGGAAGTACATGAAGAGTTTACGTTACTTTTTTATCTTATCCGTAATACTCCGGCCCGAGTGATAAAATATCCCGATAGTTTTCCTCCGTTACTTTTTAGATACCTTTTAACATATATTTTGTTCACACTTTCTCCCTAGTATTGGAATGGTTGAGAGCTTTACTATCATCTCCCTGTTTGGGGAATAAATATTATTATTCCAAAATATAATTTTGTAAATATAAATAATATATAATATATATTAATATATATTATTAATTATATTAATTAATATATATATATATATAATTATATATATATATATATTAATATATATATATACTATATATATTTATATATATATATATATTTAATTATATTTAATATATAATATATTAATATATATATATCTATAATTAATATATATATATATAATATATATATATAATATATATATGATTATATTATATATATTATATATTATATAATATATATAAAGTGAAATAAGGCGAATCTGACATTTATAGATCATAATAACGTATAGTGAGATGGTTAGCTTTCGTAACTTGTAATGAAATTAGGAATAATAAGTGTATACAGGTGTATATGAAGTGTTGGTAAATGATGAAACACTTATGTAAAATACTTGCATAACTATTGGACAATATAAGTAATTGAAAGATATCATATAAGCGTATATGTGTTGAGTGTTGATGAGTGTATATATACGTGACTGAGATATAGCGCAATGGAGGTATTTTGGGGAGAGGTCATAGTACAGGAGGATTATGGATTAATAGTAGTGATATGTCGATTATGTACGACTGTAATAAGTGATGAGAATGGTAAATCTTCAGTTATAGATGGAGGATATTACTGTATGCCAAAATGTGATTCAAGAAACGAAGACGATATGATTAATGTTTTAGTGATACTAGTATTCATGTACTTTTGTGAGTGTGGTGCTGCTTTTAATACACATACAAGATTTATTTCTTTTAGCGGAATAGGTCTTAGGTTCCGGGATTTGGAGCGGCTGACAACGATATCTCTTCAATTAAATATGTATCCTGGGTAAAAAATTTATTAAAGGTTAAGGGCATAGGGGTAACTGTAGAATTTATAGGGAATTAGTTTTATTAGAGTGTTGTAGAAGAGGATATATACTAGTATTTTGGGCGGAAAAGAGTATGTCGATGTAATTAGAATGGATAAAACTGATTTTTGAAAGTAACAATAGGTGAGTTGAGAAGTTGATATTATAATAAAAAATATTAAAATATGAGGTTTGATTATGTGGTAGTGCAAATCTGATTTAATATGAAAACAAAGGATTAGAATTGAATTGGATGGAGAGTGAGAGATAGAGGAAGAATAAATTTTATTTAGGGTTTATGGATTTGCCAACAGGCGTATGAGATAGATTAAGTTACATGGGACACATGACATCCATATTGTTAACAAGTGTGCACTTAATTGTATTATATCATGGTGTGGTGGTACAGCTCTCACTCGAGAATAATCAAAAAGTATATTTTTAATTCCCTACTCACAGGTTGAATATGACAGATGTAAATATGTTAAAAAGTTGAGGAACTAACAAAGTTGTTATGTGTTTAATAGATTAATGTGACAGGTATACCGTGACTGGTCTAGGGATGTTGAATAACGTGTTTATAATAGTCTACCTTGGTAGTTTCTACTTTACCGCAAAAATTGCTCATATGGCATAGATTAGCGTATAGACAGAGTATATATAGATGAATGGTGGTGCAAAACGCTCCAACCTCTGATATTAGTAAGCAGTGAGAGATAGTATTAGAATGATGGGAGAATGGAAGAGAGTGTGGAAGGGTATGCAATATATATATATATATACCTACTTATATAATGTAATATCGTATATATGATTTGTGTTTTGTGAGTGTAGTTTGCGTATCTTAATGAGAAGTTTAGATGAGTATAAGTATTGGTATAAAAGATTATTATTAAGCTAGTGAGTAGGTGGCAAAAGGCACGATGTATATGTAAATGGATTAATAACTGATTAAGATGATGGTAAGTTAATGGTGTTATTGTTGACGAGATGTGAGGCGCTCAAGGATCCTCTCGGTGTCCTCTGATATGGTTTAAAAAAAAACTATGATAGGCACTACGTAAAACGTAATTACCATTTTTGAAATCAGCGCACATTGTGAATGGAGAATAGATGATGAGTTAAGTAATAGAATATAGTTATGACAGAGTGTCAAGCTGATACATGATATTTAAAATAAAATAGAATAATAATTATTGAAAATAATTGAAAATAAATGAACGGGAATTTTAGGCGTAGTTGCTAGTAGGTAACAAAGTATTTTCGTCTGTCGTAATATCAGGGCTCCACCCGACTATAGAGGTTGCTCAACTCAGCAAGTTCTCGCCCTTGGTGGTTATGATCCCCAATATACTTTTTAACGAGTTATATACAAAGTCGGTAAGTGAGCTGCGTGAGAGCGTACTTACATTATGAGGCTACTTGTTTCTTTTATATGAGGATAAATGGAATATAAGATTTGTGACTAAGTGAGGTGTACTATAATAACTAAACTTTATTTTGTTGACCTACACAATAAGATATCGTAATTTAATGTCGCAGCTCTCAAAATCTCTTTATAGACGGCTAACCTAACCTAATATGCAATTATTAATTTTTGTAATATTACTGGTCATCTACATTACTGCTTTTAGTACTTTTAACTACGGTTATTTTTAAATTTTAAGATTTGTGCCCATATTTTTTAATACATTAAAGTATGAAAATATATAAAAGAAAAATCACGATTATCTCTCGTGTGAAATATCTTGGTGTACACGTCATTTCATATATATAAGCTGAAAAAGTACGATTAGGTAACTCCATTTTTGGTGTTATTTAGGTGTGTAAACGAGAGATAAACAACTATATTATATTTGTAAAATAATTTTTTTTTGGTGGATGCGGAACGGAATCAAAAAAATCAACTCTTGTGCTCATTTCTCCTCCTCTACTTCTCATCTCTCTCTCTCTCTTCTCTCTCGTGCTCTCTCTCTCATCGTCTCTATCTTGTACATATAGTGTTTATTATAGAATACAGGTAGGCATACTCTAACTAGCGAGACTGTAGCCATATATATATATATATATATATATATATTATATATATATTAATTAATTAAAATATATATATTATTATAATATATATATATATAATATATTTATATATAATATATATATTAAATAAATTAATATATTATATATAATTAATATTATATATAATATATTTATTATTATATAATTATATATATCAGTATATTATATAATTAATAAAGGGCGGCTCCTGCCTTCGTTGCATGTTTGTGCAACGACCACTTTTTATTCCAATATCCCTGTAGATATTTTAGTTTTTTATTTATTTGATCAAAATAATATTCATACATTTACTCAATATATATAATTATAATATATATTATATATATTATATATATTTAATATATATATATATTAAAATATTATTTAAAAATTAATTTAACTATATATATATATTATATAATATATATATATATTATAATATATATATATAATATAATATATATTATTTATATATAATATATATAGATATATTTAATAATAGTAATATATTATATATTAAAATATATTATATATATATTATATTAATAATATATATATATATTATTATTATATTATTAATGTTTCGCGTATAAGAAGTATATATATAAGGCTTCGATTTTTTATATAAAGTTATTGCAATTATTATTATATAATGCAACTTTCTCATTTAAATACGATATATCATCGGTATAATTATTCATGAATACTGAACTAAATAATCTATTTTGATATAATGTTTTTAAATGAGATTTACAATTTGAAATATAAAAATATAAGGTGATATACTATTCGTCCGAGTGGAGGCGGGCCTTATGTTGAAAAGCTTTCAGACGTACAAATCAGTTAAGAAAATTAATTACATTTTACAGTTAAATAAAAGTATAGTATTCTTGAGCTTTCGTTCTAAAGCTGGAATCTCCTTCAGAAGAAGTATATTATTCAAGTTTTGGAAAATAAACGATATAAAAAAATATTAGATGTCAGCTTTATACTAGATAATTGTTGTTATAATATTATTACTTTTTTTGTCTGAAAGACGATATATCCAGCCTCGATATGAGAGGAATCGTGATCAACATACATAAGCTCAAGAATTATATAATATATATATTTTAATTTAACTTGTAAATGTAATTATTTTTCTTAACTGACTCTCACTTCATAAACTTTATATTTTCTAAAGGCCCTTACCTACTGATAAATATCTATAACTTATAATATGCTCGATCATTGCTTTAACTACACACACACATATCACACTCACACACACACACAACTAACACATAACACATATATATATATATATATTATTATATTATATATATTAATTAATATATATATATATATTAATTATATTTATATATATATATAATATTATATATAATATAATATATATATATATACTATATATATTATAGTAATATATATATTATAATTATATTATATATTACATTATATATCTATATAATATTATATATATCCCGGTATAGCTGCTAGGTGTGAGTAGTGACAGTGGGCCACTATACACAATTCATATAAAAACCACTTTCTCACCTAATTACATACATATTGTTGATTTTTTTTCCCTTTGAATCTTTATTATCTGATATATACTATAGTAGTCAATAAGCACAAAAAAAAATAATATAATGTATATTATTATAAATTAATACTATATTATTTTTTAATTAACGTTTAAATAAAGCTCATTTAGACTACTCTCACCTTAGAATTAGGGATTATTGTGGACTCCATTCCATTTATGATGGTGTGGAGAATAATTATGCGTAGCTTATCTTTTATTTAATATAAATTTTACTTTCCTTTATTATTACTTAATATATCTAAATTATTAATATTTATTATATTTTACTTTTAATTTTAATAATTGTTAATTTATTTATAATATATATATAATTATTAGATATAAGTTATTATTATTATCTATATAATTATTATTATTATAATAATTAATGTATTATATATAATAATAAGAATAATAATAATATATTGTGTGGATTGATTACTCATCTAAATCGAGTGGTGGTTGAACTATAATTATTTTTTGTGATATCACATTTTTTAATTACATATTATTATATTTACTCATTATTTATTCTATTATAAAATTTCAGTCTTTATTTAATTTTTTATCAACCTCTCTGAAGTGAGAGAGTGAGAGCGTGGTATTAATATTCCAATATTATCTAGAAATTGGACCACTTATTTGTACGTTTTACATAAAAATGTTAGACCATAATTCTATTATATATAGTTCCGGACCTTAACTATTGAGATATATACTAAGTACTATCAAGCATACTATTAACGAGCGTTGGCCCAATTCACTCCCTCCATCGACTCATAAGACCTCTCTCTTATGGAAGCGCACTGCCACAGGCAGCTGTAAATCGGGCACGATCACTGTTAGCTCCTATGACGAGATTTAATCCCACTAAGTATCACTTGTTTGGAAAATTCAGAGAAAACAGAGTTCTTCCTTTTGCCAGGTTTACAATTAGCCTATTACCACAACATTTACTCACATATCTAGCGTTTAAACACTCTTCACAACAATATCAATCTATATCCACTTTGGCTCACATTAACTCTCTTACAATACATTTATAACATACACATAGAGTTATATAATTTAAAAACAATACACTCCTTGTCTCCTTTATGTCTGCTACACAGTCATATGAAATTTCCAATACTCTTAAGACCTTTCTGACACAGCAGCGACTAGTACTTTATACTATATTCTCATAATCACAAAACTCCTATACGAATTGACACTATAATCTAAATAATCATAGCAGACTTGTTTATATACATACACAGCTCGTCGAGAACCATCCTTTTACACATCGCGCGATCAACAACAAACAATCATCAAATCAAATACTAACTTTCATTTTATTGTCAGTATTATATAGTATTTTATATGATTATCTCACATTCTCAAGGAGCATTCACCACCTGCGTCTGACATCAGTTACTTCTTTTTATCTGGACGAGAACTACCTGGAGTGATTCAGAGCCGTGGAAACTCTCGGTAAAGATGTTGAATACTCTTCGCCAGTTATATCCATAGTATACGAGACTTATAACGGCTACATATACATTTCACATATTAACGGTTTAATACGCTCAGAGTGCGCACAAGAATTTCGTCTTATGTTCATGGATAGAGCTTCATAGTCATTTATATTATCATTTCAGTATCAAGAAATAATACTTGGAAGCCACATGGTCCTATTTAAACTTTAAAGGAAATTTTATTGAATCAGTTTTAAATAACCATATTCGATTTGACAACTATATACGTCCAAAGTAAGAAGTATCATCTGTTACCTATTTAATAGAGGATTAAAACCTTTTAGAAACACCATGAGGCAAGAAAGACTTTCCGCCTTAGTCAAGCTTATCTCGATCGATGAATAAAGACGTAATTATAGGGGGATCCACAATAACTTCATTTTTCTAAAAACAGCATCTCTAATTCTATATTTGAGTCTCAAATAGTGGAGTTTTCTATCATATAAACTCCGTTCCCTTAAGAGACCTTCAACTCCAAAGAAATTACTTTAGCAATACGAAGACAATGTACTTTTTTACAAAATCTCGGATGTGTAAACATAGGTACTGAAAAGTACAGCATAATTGAATAACATTCATTTATTGGGAAAATACTAGCTATTGTTAATAAACTGTGTAGTTATTAAATTTTATATCATTCTTAGATGTATTGTGCGCTCACTATACAAAGTCCATCCAATAGTCTCTCATCGTGTTTCGAGAATTATCGACTCAACAGACCATCTCCACAAGTCTTTTCTCATTCCAGCCGCACACACCAAACACATCTACCAACGACGGACGAACAACACAACAATCAACCTGTCATAGAATAGAATGCATATTATAAAACTTCTTTTAAGTAAAAAATATATCCAAAGCTTATTTATAATAATATAAGTGGAATTCAAATAAGGAATATTCTAATAATATTAAAATTATCTATATATTTAAACTGATCTATATCTATTTCAGTTTTTTTATATATGCTACTGTATAAAGTAAATCTCTTACATAAGTATTGTGCAAATTATATATATAAGGTTCCCCTGCTCCGATTGAAACTTTAAGTTCCGCATTAGTGCCCCTCCTGTATATTATTATCTCACTATAAATATATTCAGTGATGGGCGAATCTACTCGCAACTTTTTAGATTCGATATATCCTCGTGAAATCTCGTATCCGTTAGGATGATAAATGTATCAGTAAATCCGAATCCGAATCCGAATTCACATTAGCATCACTTCGAGATTCGATAATCCGTAATAATCTCGATATCCGTGAGTTGATATGTAGTCAGAAATAAATTCTTCTGAAATCCGATATCGTAATTACCGAATCCATGTAAAAAGTACTTGTGAGAATTCCGTAAATACCGTAAATCCTATAGAATTCCGGATTCGAATCGAATCCCGTGTGAAATTTAGAATCTCATCCAATATGATATTTTTGATTAATCATAGTACAAACTAATGAACTCTACAATCAACTGAAACTTACACAACTAATAGAGCTATTGTCTCTTTTTTCATAGAAACCATCCTCAATATGGTCGTATACACGTAGCGTTAAAAAAGAGTCTTAGGGTAAAGTTTATATATATTTTATCTTAGTTGGTTGTCCTTAATATTTTATTTTACTGCTCGTTAAGATAGGTGACATAGTATATTTCCATGTTAATGATACTAACTTGATCTAAAATATTGTTTGATTAATTTACATTTAGACAATTATATATATATTAATTAATAATTAAATTTAATATATATATATATAATTTAAATATAATATATTTCATAAAAATATTATATAATTATATATTAGTATAAGTATTATTATATATGTGCGTCGTTCAAAGGGGGGTGGGTGACGCCAATTTTGGGCAGCTGCTCGTCCCTAGAAGATTATTTATTTTCTTGCGAGCAGAGAGGGGAATACAAGCAAAAAGTACACTAGGGGGTTGGATTTCTTTTTTTGTAGAAAACTTGTACCATAATTGAAAATATTACCAGTAAGTTTCACAAGTCGCCTTACCATCATATGGTTTCATTTTATGCTAGTACTAAGAGTGGAACAAGACAATGAGTTATAATCAAAGTGACGTAAGGCGTCAGTTTGTGAGTGAGTAATTTTTTTATTTACATCTTCTATTAAGCGCCCTTAGGAACACAGTCACGATGTTAAAAATTAAATACGGTGTAACATTGATCTTAAATTACGCATACATTGGTTGTACCTTATTTACTAGATCTGCGACATTCTGTAATTACGCCTCAGCGTGTACGCCGCGTCTTAATTGTCTCTTTAATTTAGTATATATATATTATATATATATATTAATATATATATATTATATTATATATGTATATATTACTATATATTAATATATATATATACTTAATATTATATATATATATTATATTATATTATATATTATATGGTAACCTCTAGAAGAGCCACAATCCAATTATCTCTCAAAAACTACAATAGCATCAGGGAAAAGGAATACATTTTTGGATTCCTGGTAAAATTTTAGTGAAGAATAATGCTTAAAAAAATAAAATATAATATCTAAAAAAAAAAACGCAATAGCTACAGGGAAAAGGAATACATTTTGGAATCCTCGTAAAATTTTAGTTAGGAAAAGTGTAAAAAAAAAAATAATAAAAAAAATCCGATATTGTTGCATAAAAATCAGCCGGCGGGACTAACTAGTATTATAATTGTATATATATTATATAATATATATATTATATTAATATATATTATGATGATATATTAATATATTAACTATAATATATATATATTATTAATATATATTTTGTATAGTAAGGTATAGACACAAATAAAAAAGAAGCATTGTAGGGGCTCATGATCCCTCTCAGAACGCGGATACATTGTTGGGAGGAGAAAGGAGATATGTCCTATCAACCGCCAATAATTATATCTCGACCATCTCACCCCCGCTAGTGTGTTTAACGGGGCTCGGTGTGATCTCACCTGCCCGGGTGAAGTGGGGAAATAGTCCTACCCTCTTCCCATCAGGACTTTACAGTCCTAATGTGTCCAAGGTATCTCAGACGACGACCCCTGATCTTCCTATCATTCATGGTTTTATTATTCGGTATACCCTTGAGGTGGTATATTTTATTATTTTTCTTATATTAAAAATAAATAATATAACTATATATTTAATATACTAAAATAAAAGTCTATAATTTACTTAACGCAGTACCGATATTAAAAGTTGCATATTAAATAGGCTTTCTCCTCATTAATTACTATAAGTAATTTAAATCAATTAATTTTTTTTTTTTACAATTTACTATAATTATTAACAAATATTATTTTTATTATTATCATATTTTAACCTAGAGGATTCCATATAAAATGTGTATTTCTTTCCTCATATGTACTTAATTGTAGTTTTTTAGTAATTTGTCACTTTATTATTTCCCTATAAACTAAAATTTTAACCATAGCATTATATCTATATACTATAATGTATTCCTTTGAGCCCCTATCAGTGATTATCTGTTTTATGTAGTTTTTAGATATTAGATTATGTGCTTCATTTCTAGAGGCTGAACATATATATATATATATAATATTAATATATATTAATTATATATATATATATATAATATTATATAGTAATATTATATTAAATATATATATATATATATATATATATATATATATATTATTATATAATTATATATATCATATATATATAATATATATATATATAATTATATTATATATTATATAATATATATATATTATATATTATATATTAAATATTATATATATATTATATATAATATTAATTATATATTATATTGTTATATATAATATATTATTATAGTCATTTAGTTCTTTAACTTAGATTTCCTATATTTTTATATTTTATATATATATTATATTTTATATAATATTATTTTATTTTATGTATTAATATAATAATATTTTCTTTATTTACTTATTTTGGAACCAATTTTTGTTTGTCGAGCTATATTTATCATGCTTTTTCTTAACCTCTTTCCTATTATCTTCTTTATTATAT
>JABUQX010097334.1:45000-47500 GCA_015478945.1 Trachelipus rathkii | reverse complement strand
ATTATACGCACCACCATAGGGTAAATGAACACTCGCAGGTACGGGAATCGACCTGAACCCCCAATGAAAACCCACAGCCAACACAGGCGACTAGCATCAGTAATAATAACTATGTGTAACCATCCCGCAGAGAATTCGCCTCCCCTCTAGCATTGGCCGTCACCGCGAATAAATTCCCTGTAGGGAACATAAACCACGTAAACTAGACCTGGAGAGGTGGCGGGTGTTAGACTATGTCGGGGGTATAACGACGAGAGGGATTCCATTTCACGTTAAGAGAAGAAGCCTATTCGAATAAACATGGAGAGACGCAACTGCTTAAGAGATCAGTGCGTGCATGATAACAAACCTCCACGCCGAAGGACACGTGTACCACCAGGCACTTGATCGACGGTTTGGTATTGCGGCCACACAACGATTGCTGATGGTGGTCCAACCGGTTACCAGGGAAACCCTGGACACATTATCCGCCTGCCAAGGACCAAGATAGGCCCAGGGCCACGATACCCGTGGAAGACCGATTTATACTGTCTGCGTGCATTACGAGAGCGCCACACAACGGCACGACATTTGCAGATACAGCTGGCGGAAACGCCGGGGTACTTGACAAACAGGGTAAGTGACAATACAGTGACTCGTCGACGCCTTGGCGGCAATAAAATTACCGGCCCCGGAGCCTGTTCAAGGTCCACCACGGCCACAATACGGCACATCGAAGGGCTCGACTGGCATTTGCCCGAGAAAACATCCATTGGACGGTCGACGATTGGGCAAAGGGTACTCTTTACGGACGAGTCGAGAGCGTCTCTGTACGCCTCGGACAGGCGTGCTAGAGTATACCGACGACGACCGACGGGAGAGGTTCGCGCAATGCAATGTGTTGCAGGTGCCGCCGTTTGGAGGTGGGTCGGTTATGGCCTGGGGAGGCATCTCTTTATCGGGGCCTACGGAGTTTCACATCTACGATGAAGCCATTCTTACAGCTGTAAGGTATAGCACAGATATCCTTGAACCATGTGTCTTGCCATGTGCACCCTACATCGGTGACTCTTTCATCCTAAGCATGACAATGCAAGACACAGAAGCCTAATTGTGGTTTGAACAACTACCTTAGGATCGGGTTCAAATTAGGCGTTGGAGTGCGTCAGCATATAGCTCCGCGACCTCGACCCAATCGAAACATTTGTGGAATATCCTGAAACGTCGGGATCCGACAGCTGCAACCCCCTCCACGGACCCTCCGGACCTGCGACAGGCACTGCACCGACGCTATGGATCAAATCACTGTCCAGGACATTCGCCCACTCATCAAGAACATGCCAGGACGGTGTCAGGCAGTCATCCGTGCCAGAGGCGGGTCATTAATCACGGTATTGAGACAGACCCAACACCCCCGAGGCCGTCCGCCGTACCGTTACCAACATTGGTGTGTCATGCAGCGTCAAACCTCCGAACCCAAACTGCGGGACTTTGGGCTTGCACTTTGGCCTCATACTCTACCAACCTACGGTTCTGGGGAAGAATCCATGTTATTGTCATTGTCCAATAAAGTGTCTTCTCATTCTTCAACCTTTTCTACCCTTCCTTCTCCACGTACCCATGTGGTTGAGTTATTTGATGTATTTAGTATATATATTATATATATATTATATATATATATTATATATATATATATTATATATAATATATATATATATATATATATATATATATATATATATATATATATATATATATATATATATATACAATATACGAGACTCTGTAAATGGTAAAACTCTAAGAAGAGCAATTCTCTGTTTGCAGTCTGTACTATTAATAAAATGTGTAAAATGTGTTGTGAAACTAATGAAAGAAGTATTTGAATGTTGAGATGTCCATCCATCAGAAGTAAAGATAAAAATTGTGTTGCATCAATTTCATTTTTGAATTTTATCTCCTATACAACCATGCATATTTTTAGCGAGTCCTTATATACTTTACTCGACGGGATAATGTAAGAACGAAAAATTCGATTTCGAAGTCTTATATCCTCCACAATTCGAAAAGATTTTATATCGACAACTATCCTTTCTCTTATTAGTTGATGATTTTTTTTTAAATTTATGATCATGAATGTCCAAAATTTTCTCCTTAATTTTCCGGCAGCTTTTGCCGTGTACTTCATTCTATAATTTATTATTTCTTTGCGGACTGCTGCTGAGTATGGCTCTTCTTTTTTTTCTAATTCAGTTATGTGTTCCTTTTCTTTAATCTCTCTCTCTCTCTCTCTCTCTCTCTCTCTCTCTCTCTCTCTCTCTCTCTCTCTCTCTCTCTCTTCTCTCTCTCTCTCTCTCTCTCTCTCTCTCTCTCTCTCTCTCTCTCTCTCTCTCTCTCTCTCTCTCTCTCATGCTGAATTGTGAAAAGCAACAGTATGGCAGGTTAAGGTCCTCATGGTAAGACCTCTAGAAATTTTAGCACTTTTCCAATCACATATTGCCCCTTTTCATTAGTTTCACCT
>JABUQX010097334.1:17500-37500 GCA_015478945.1 Trachelipus rathkii | reverse complement strand
CTTTGCCTATATAAATATCATACTCCTGTAACATGTCTCGAAAACTTTAAATCTCCTAACTACGATATTCAATGCCAAGATCTTTATTCTTACTATTATTGTTATCTCGGCTTCCTGTACTGCTCTTTTTAAATATCTTACTATTTCTCACGAGACCGTTGCTTCTTCTTATCTAAATGCCGAGGTCCTCTACTTAGGGAACTTCAACGTACACCACACTGAGTGGTTGGGCTCCTTTCATACCGAGAGAAGGAGACCAAAACATTCAGATTCTCAACGATCTGGAACAGCTGATTAAGAAACCTACATACATCTCAGATCGTGCAAACTCAATTCTTGAACACACTTGATTTATGCTTCACAACTACTCCTTCTCGTTTTCGTTGCAAAAACAATTTTCACTCCTATTGGTAAATCCGCCCATAATCTTGTAGCTCTTATTTATAACACTTTCTCTGCAGCATCTCCGCCATTCCCTAAGAGGAATTTTTTCTTGACCACCCTGTTTATTAATACCTCCCTCCACCTTCTTTGTAGCTACTTTTGGAGTGAATTCTGTTTTGATTCTGGGGACTCTTCGACCTCTGCTAAAATGGTGGAGGCCGTGATCATTGATGGGATGAGCAAGTTCATTCCTTCTTCAACTAAGTCTTTTTAAACTCAATGGCACTGGCACTCAATACTGGTTCAATGTCACCTGTTCTCGTGCACTTCAGGACAGGAACAACGTTTATCAGGGATGGAAAAACCGTCGTTCTCCTATCACTCTCACTAATTTTCATTCTGCTCGGAGTAGTTGTAGGGATATTATTAGACAAGCTAAGCGTACTTTCATTAAACGAAAGTGCGCTGACTTCCTTGGTTCTACTGATAAAATTTCTGGCCTCTTGCCAAAAGCATTTCTAATAACTTCTGTAAATCTGCCTTTCCTCCTCTTATTCGCTCTGATGAAACTGTTGCTAACACTCCTTCTGAAAAGGCTAACCTCTTCCACCTCCTTTATTTTTTTATCTAATTCCACCCTGGATGATTCTGACATCCCTCCTCCCACTCCTACTCCTTTCCCTATCAGATGTCTCATGTCTCTACCTGTGATTTCACATGATCTAGTGCATGGGATCCTGAGATCTATGATCGTTAGGAAGGCTAGTGGCCCGGATGACATCCCTCCTCATGCATTGAGAGAGTGTGCTACTGAGCTCGATCCTGTCCTCGTTCAACTCTACTCTTTATGACTTAAATCTAATATTTTTCCTTATTGCTGGATGAACGCACATGCTCAACCGATCCCCAGAAAAGGTAGACGCTCTGGTCCTTCCAACTATCGTCCTTTAGCTCTCTCTTGTATTCTGCCTAAAATCTTTGAAACACTCCTTAACTCTCATTTTCTGGATCACTTAGAATCTCATTCCCTTCTTTCTGATCACCAGTATGGCTTTCGATGCTCGAGGTCAACTGGTGATACACTTTCTTACCTCACTCATCTATGGTTTTCTGCCCTTATTAACTATATGGGAGTCTTGTGTGGAGACGCTAGACATATCCAAAGCTTTTGATCGGGTATGGCATGCATCACTACTCTCTAAGCACCCTTCCGTTGGGTTTCCTCCTTCTCTTTGCTTACTCTTGCCTAGTTTTCTCTCAGGTCGTTCTATATCGACGCTTGTTGATGGAGCGACTTCTTCTTCCTCTCATGTTAATTGTGGTGTTCCTCAGAGTTCAGTTCTATCTCCAACTTTATTCTCACTTTTCATTAATGATCTTCTCGGCTGGACTTCAAACTCTGTTCCTTCATATGCCGATAACGTCAACTCTTCATTCTTCAACTCATTTCAAATCTGCTCCCTCTTTTGCATCTAGAGTTGCCTTTCGACTTCATCTTTCCGATTCCATTCTTGCAGATCTGGATTTGATTTCCCGGTGGGGTCGTCTCAACCTTATGAAATTTAACTCTTTTAAAATCGAAACTCTTTCTTATCTCTCTTATTTAAACACCTCCCAACTTTCCTATCTTCTTTCGAAGCCTCTAACGCCTCACCTGTGAACAAAATAAACATTCTTGGTCTGAACATTAACAACAAATTATATTGGAAACCTCACATCAGAAAGGTTGCCAAGGAGACCTCAAAGAAGATGGGTGTTCTGTTCAGGTTGTGAAATTTTTTTGGGACAGTTACTCCAGTTAATCGCCCTTGTTTGAAAAAATACTGTTCTCACATTGGGGGGGGGTTCAGTTCCGCCCTTCTTTTGGATAGGGTTGAGTGTAAAGCTAAAAGACTAATAAACTGTCCCCTATTTCTAACTCCTTTAACCCTCTTTCCTGCGGAGTGACGTTGGTGCCCTATCTCTTTACTAGAGGTATTACAACGGCAGATGCTCGATGGAGTTGTCCAGTTGCTTACCACAACAACTGCGACGCTCTCGTAGCACAAGAGGTGCTTTGCCTGAGCATAAATTTTGTATGAAAGTGAAGAGGTTTGAAGACTCGGCCCCACTCGTCTGCCAGGGTGCCTCCTGTTCCGACGCATATCTCTCTTGGTGGAATTCTCTATCTTCATATGTGTCTTTTCCTGACACATTTAATATTCCCATCTTTAAAGCCTCTGTCTGCGCTCATCTGAGAGACTTACGTAAGGTTCGGGAGGACCTTTCATTTTGTTCACTATATACAAGTATAACTCTCTCTCTCTCTCTCTCTCTCTCTCTCTCTCTCTCTCTCTCTCTCTTTCTCTCTCTCTCTCTCTCTCTCTCTCTCTCTCTCTCTCTCTCTCTCTCTTCTCTCTCTCGTCTCTCATCTCTCTCTCTGCTAACCAAAAGAAAGCAAAGCAGAAAGTTTTTAAAAGATGAGTGCAAACAATGACAAGAATAAAGCCTTAAATATCCGAATTAAAACCTGAAGCTATATACTTTTTACTCAAAAAATTTGAAGTTTTAAATATTTTTTCGTTGCTAAAATTCCTCTCTACAACTTTAGTAGGAATAATAATAATAATAATAATAATAATAATAATAATAATAATAATAATAATAATAATAATAATAATAATAATAATAATAATAGTAATAATAATAATAATAAAAGAGTTAATAATAAGAGTTAATAATAAGAAATATAAGAAGTGAGCAAACATTTGACCTGCAAAAGTTTTTACTTCCTTATTAGATTTTTTATTATATTCTTTTGCATCTTTTTATTTCTTTACTAAACGTATTTTCTAAGTCACTGAATAAAGGGTTACCTTAATTATAAAACAAGTCGACCATTGATTCAGAATTTTTTTTTTTTTCTTTTTTTTTTCTTTTTTTTTTGAGCGGCCACCTCACCAACGAAGAGCATATGCCGTCCCTTCGGGCACGACAAAATACTGCCCTTCAGGCTATCACGAGACGAGAGCCCGTGATACTCTCCGATTCAGAACTGAATTCAGTTTTTCATAACTTTGATTGGTTTTTATGTTGGTTTTTAGCGCCTTTTTCACACCAGAAAGATGTTGACAAAAACTATATATGTGAAAAAGAATTAAAAAAATGTTTAAGAAAATGATTACTTTAAGTCAAGAGTTCTGAACATTTTTGGTACCTTGTATCATATGAGATTAGGATGTAGTGTCTCGTACCTTCTTATGTTTATATATTTTAGCACGATATATAGTATATATATATAGCCTCAGTACTATAGATATATTATATATATTATATGATATATATTATATACTATATATTATATATATAACTTCTATCTATTTTATTAATATTAACTACGAATAATCATATTACCAACACCGTCAGATAGTGTAGATAAAAACTTTTTCGGAGGACTATCGGAATCCCCTAGGAAGGTCCCGGTCCCCGAACCACGGCTTGCAATTATTACATACATAATTGTTTATACATTATTGTACGCTTAAAGTATTACTATACAAGTTATAACTAGCATAAATTGCGTGGCCAAGGGCCCGCCCTGGTGTTGATAGTGTTGGCCGCTTCTTGTGAGCATTGTGAGCGTCCTGTACACTGGTGAACTCAAAAAAAAAAAAAAAAAAAAAAAAAAATTAAATATATTATATATTATATAATATTATATATATATATATTTATATATATATATATTATATTATATATATTAAATAATATATATATATATGTATTATATATATTATATACATATATATATATAATTATTAATATATTATATATATATATATATAATAATATATATATTATATATATTTATTATATATAAATATAGAATTATATATATAATAATATATATATATATAGCCTATATATACTATGTCCTTTAATTATAGAGCAGAAATATTTAATTATATATTTTTTCATATTATATTGTAATCTATAATGTTATTAAATTAACTTTTGTTCTTATGGTTTGTATTACCTTGTTTTAAATCTTTTCTTTAAGAAAATCTCAAGGTATATATGCTCACTGGTAATCTTCTTTCAACTCTTCCTCTCTCTAATTACGTTGCTGTTCGATGTTAATAGTTGGGGCTTTTCACAGGTTGAGAATCTTTTAATATAGTGACTCTTAGACATATAGAGAGCATTGATGGATGTCTTGAGTACTGAAAGCTTGGTTTCTAAGCTGTCCTTCTAAACTGCTTTTTATGCTCATTCTCTTTTGAAGTTTATACTTTGCCAGGATCACTGAAGGTTGTCGTATTTTGAGAATTTTTTTAGAAGCTTTGTAACTCAAGGGCCGGTCCTTCGTCCTTTATTAATTATTAATAGTGGTTCACTAAAATTCTCATCTCTTTTTCTACTCTTCATTATTGCCCTTCTCTCTATGCACTTTCGTGACTTACTATCCACTGAAACATTATACTGTATATTCTCGCGCGTAGTGTTTGTCCCTCTCCCTCAAATTTAGTATGGATATATAAGTCTCGACTATTCTACAATCAGACAGTTAATCACAAAAACCAGGATGATGCGTATGGATCGTGCCTTAAAACAGCTGACCTCTGAAGTTTCTCGTATATCTCTAATTGGGGCAAGCAAAACATGGTAGTTTTCGATACCTACATAAATAAACAGCAGTTTATTTCATCTCATTCTCTCCGATAAAATGTCTTATCCAACGCAACTATATATAATTATCTTCTTTACGATATAAAATTAACATTTCAAACCTTTCCACTGTTTACTTAATAATTGTTGATAAGTCTACGATACATTTTCTTTACTTGTATCCAAAAAATATAATTTTCGCTTTACTTCTGTCATATTGTCTAAACAGCTTTTAAAGACGTTTGAGTTGATTGTTAAGCCGCCTTGGAACTTTTCTAACTCACATACCCTAAGAGGCTTTACTTCTGTATTGGGGCGTTTTCACCCTTGGTACTAGAATAATATTAGTAATATACATTATCGATAGGATAGAGTTCCACTACAACTGTTCTCCTTTGATAAGGAGAGAGGAGAGATAGACGATATGAAAATATAGAGAGAGATAGAGAGATAGTAAGAGAGATAGTATGATGGATGATACGTATTTTCGAGAGAAGTGAGATGGGAGAGTTTGAGTAAGTGAGTAGAGCGAGAGAGAGAATTTGCTTAGAAAATCTCTCCTAGAGATCTCACTAGCTCTTCCCCAATCTCCATTTATAGTCAGTGAAAAGCTGTCGTTGCAGTACTCTCTCTAGTAGATTATGATGTAGCATTTTCGCTAACATCCGCATAACATTTCCGCTCTCGTGTTCAAATTTAATCCTTTCCGTTATCTCGTTCGGTTAGCTCTGATTCTCTTTGACTATACTTCGCATCCGGCTTCTCCTCTAGCCTTCTAGTTCATCTTCTTTAAAATGCCGTAAGGGTTCATTCGGTATGTATACTAATATTAACATGTTTCATTATAATCTTTCACTACTCTCTCGTCGTTCGATTTACATTTTTTTCGTTGATAGCACGAATTTTCACGTGAAATTGTTTTCATTTTCCAGTTTGGGTGGGCATAAAGCGCAAATGACAAGCGCAATTTGCCCGCTCTTTCTGGTATAAAAATATGCTTCTGGCCGTTTTTAGCGGTGGTAATGCGAAATTTCGAAAATGTGTCTTCTTTTGCCATTTTTTAGCACGTTTAACGATTCTCAACAAGACTATATTTTAGAGCAGCGTATATCGTAAAAGACGCACCAATTGCGCTCTTTCTAAATTAATTTTCGCTTTTTATATATTATAAGATATATATATACTTAATATAGTATACTCATATATATAATTTATATAAGATATATAATATATACAATATAATATATATTTGATATTATATAAGTTATTATATATTTTATACATAGTATTTATATAAGTATTTTACGATATATATATATATATTCTTATATTATTATTATTATATATATTATTATATATTATATATAGATATTATATATTTATTGAGCTACGTAATATTTTCACTCACTTACGACCTACTATATATATATATATATATATATATATATATACTATATATATATATACAATATATATATAACTATATATATTATATATTGTTTATAGTATGAGGGTGCGTCGCTTCTAAAAAACACCGCATCCACTAGGACGTGGAAGTGTCACTCGCAGGGATACCCGGAAGGCCAACCTACACGCCCACTCCAGACCCAACCCACACCCAACACCCAGATCGGACAGCATCAGTGTTTAACTATGTTAACCACCCCGCAGAGAATTCGCTTGCAGTATGGGCCGTCAGCGGCGATAAATTTAGATCAACATAAAACCACCGTAACTGACTGGGAGAGGGACGGGGGTAAGTTATGCGCGGTGGTGACATGGACAAGTTGAGAGAGTATAAGTATACATATATATTATAAATTATATATAATGAATAAAATATATTATATATAATATACAATAATATCTATATAGAGAATAAATTCCATTCAGTCTGATTAATATAAATACTATTATATACAATTTTAAATAATAACTTTTAACACATCCCACCCTATATACACTACTATCCAATATATATATAAATAATATACTCGCATGAAATCTTCATTCTACCTCCTAGAATAACCAGCACCCGCCCAGCGGGTCGATATATATTCTATACGTACTCTATTATTACTATATATAATATTATAATATTTATATCTGTTATAAATATACATATAATACTGATATATTCTATATATATATTATATACATAGTGTTTATTCTGGTATAATATTTATGATATTAATATATATACTATATAGTGTGTGTGTGTGATTAATTCACTAATAAATATATTATTTGAATATTATCATTGAGAAATAATTTATGTAAAATCGCATATAATATTTACACAGAACATCATCACTTTTCATATTTTCTCTAAAAAGAACTATTATATTATTATCATCTATTATTTATTAATTACTTATTAGCACACACAGTGGCCAGACGGCCAACAATAATTGTTACCAGCCGTCAGCAATAAAAAGTCATCGCCCTCCATTAAGTGTAGTGGATTAATGGTGGGATTTGCAGGGTAAATTGAATTATTATATTAATCATTTTATTATTATTATTATATTATTTTCGATAATCAATGAGTAATAACGCAGAATCTTATAAACAATAACTTTCCCCGTATCTTATAAAGAAAACGTTAAAGATAACTGTAAATAATTTATTTAAACCCATTTTGTGATCCCATCATTGACAAGGAAGAAGACAAAAAGAAAAAAATAGGAAGAAAACAAATTAAAACATTTTTATTTTTAAAGAGGCTGCGCCGAGAGAGTTTCAATGTCTTGTAGTAAGATCCTACTTACAAGCCTCGGAAACTGAGTACGTGCTTCCTCCTCTACTCGTGAAGCGCTTTTCGGATGGTGAGAGTAGGAACGTTGTGTACCGATATCAATGTTCTGAAAGTGGGTTTGGCCGCCGCTTATATCGGATACACAAACGAATGCCCCTCACATTGAGAATGTCTTAACATAAGTATAAGCCGAGTAAAGTATTACAACATTTTAAAGAAGAACATCAAAAAATCCCGGATAATAATATAAAAACAAAGCTTCTCCAATAATAGAAAAAAAATATTTTTATGAATACTAGAGCAAACATAAACACAATAATAAAATAAAGAACACACAGAGACGGAGAGAGAAAAGTCTGCTGGAACACACCACCACAAACACAACACACACACCTACACACACACAACCACACCACACACAACACACACACACACCACACACACAACACACACACACACCACAACACATACCAGGCATTCGCTGGTTTATGGGACAAAAAGTGTAAAACATAGTTCTGACTGACCAGTTCTTAATGAGGACCATAAAAAAAGATCATCTTTGTTACAGTTTATGTAAGGACATTGTCGTTTCGTAGATTTCTATGCCTGGTATCTATGGGAACATTTGTCTGGCTTTTTATGCTTGTCTATGGAAACAAAAGTGTTTTGTAATTTCACACCGGAGTTTGCGGGAACATTTGGTTTAACCTTAATTCATGATTACAGGAAATTTTCTGTTTGCTTAACTTTCATCCTAGCTACACTAGTAATATATATACATATACCTCATCCCCCTATATTACATATATATATATTATAATATATACATAATATATTATATATATATTATACTATATAAGATTATATATAATATATAAATATTAGTAATATATATTGTTGGTGGTGAGATCCGCATCCGCAGAACATCCGCACATTATTTATGATTTTGAAATATCTGCATCCGCATCAAGAATTATTATTAAATGCCGATGTTGCGGATGTATATTAAAAATATTTAGCTTATTAATAGCCTAAAATTGAACGAAATTAAAATTTTTTGTTTTTCTTCTAGGTGACCTGATCCTTGACTGACCTAACAAATGCCTAGCCAACCTCATGCTCACCCCTCATAGAACATAGAGAAAAAAATTCATTCGCCATTACAACAACTATTTATATCGTACCATAGATGGCTCTAGGCACCGAAAACTTTCTTTTTTAATACGCGACCTCCTCACGTTCCGTGTGGCCGTTAAGTATTTTGGTCATATATTATATATATATATATTAATACAGATATATATATATATATAGTAATATATTATATATATATATATATACTATAATATATATTATACTATGGACAAGTTACTTAACGCCCACACGGAACGGGAGCTCGGATAAAAAAAAAATTTCACAGTAGCATCTATGTACATAATAGATGTTCTAGGGGGAAATGAATTTTTTTTTTTTTGTTTTAACCTGTTCTAGGGGCGAAGTTATATATATATTATTTGTAAAGGATTACACGGCAATTTTAGGGGGCTCGAGCCACGGGGAACACAGGGGGACTTTTTCAATACCCCGTAGGGGGGAGCGGTGGAACCCCGCGACACCCAAATACAAAGAGCGGGGGTTCCGGACACCCTCCCCAGAGGGGGGAAATATCCTACCCCGTAGTTCCCCGGGAGGCCGAGATACCCGACTCCTCATCGGTGCGGTATACCCTTGGATTCTTTAATTAAAAAAAGAAAACAAAAACTATACTAGAAAGTCTATTTATTTAACGAGTTAACATATAAAAAAAAGGTCTTAAATAGGCTTTCTCTCATTCTTATTTTGTTGTTAACCAATATTTTTTTTTAACATTTTCCTTTACCTTAAAATTTTTCCAGGATTCCACAAATGTATTCCTTTTCGCTGTAGATCTATTTTAGTTTTGAGATATGATTTTTTTTTTCATTTTACCCTAAAACTCTATTTTATGTATTCATAGAGGCATACCTGTGAAAATTTCTTTTTTTGATCGAGGCCTCCCGTTCCGTTGTCGGGCGTTAACGTAACTCTTTACCAGTATATTTATATATATATATATATATATATATATATATATAATATATACTATATATATATATATATATATATATATATATATATACTATATATAATAATATATTATAGTAATATATATATCTAGTATCATATTATACTATTTATTATATATACACGTTAACTCTGCCTTCCGCAATTTAACATTAACATCCCCATTCCGCCTGAATATACGATTTTGTGCCACATCCGCACTTATAAAAATGCAAGATATTTGACAGATCGAGCAATACAAATATAATTTGTAAGTATGCGTTAATTCTGTCTTTCTATAGTTCGATTAATTTTTGAATAATTGGATATGACACTTGTAGATTCACTGTATAATAAGCAAATTCCGCCCACAAATGGAGTCTGATGGAGGCAGAAGGCACACAATTATGGCTTTGATTATGGTTAATTTCGTGCAAATTTAAAGAGAAATGAAAATCTTAATTTATTAGATATTTATTTGAGTGGGAAATTCTTATTTAATAATGAACTACATATATATATATATATAATAATATATATATAATAATATATATTATATATATTATATATATATTATATAATATAGCTATATATATATATATATATAGATTATACTATATATATATATATATAATATAGTATATATATAGTATATATATATGCCAGAGTTTTATTTAGGGACAGGCGACTTAATTATATTAAATTGAATATACTTATGTCAATGAATGACATTTGTGAAATCAGTGGACAATTTTGGGCCAAGAAGTTTTTTTATGTTGTTAGGGTGCTCGACCAGATGGGATGACAGTTCCCCCCGCCCTCGTCGTGCTTCACCGTATGGCGGAGAGACCCGACTCCTTCCATCTTGCGGCTTTACCGTCAGAGTTTTCCCATATGTAAAAAAAAAAAAAAGTTAACATATTTAACCTGATTTCTATCCGCAAACGAGACAGGATTAAAAGCAATTTCTGGCAATTGTAGCGCTCGTTGTGTTGCTTCCCTTCACTACATTTGAAGGAAATAATACTTTTGGCAGCAGTTATGCGTAACATTGTTATTTACATTTTTAAAAAATGAATAATTTATGTTTAAAGGAAATGATCTTGATCACAATGACTGAAAGTAAATTCTTCACTGGATTACAAAAATGTCAGATTTTGTTTTAGCGTTTAGGCCGTTTTGTAGTTCGTTTCTAGTTACGCACCGGTCCTTAAAGTGAAACTCTGACCATATATATATATATATATTAATATATATAATCAATAAATATATATAGGCAAATAAGTATATCATATATATATTCGATACTGAATACTAACCTTTAGTAACTTATAATAACTATATACTATTATATTAGTATTATATATATAAATTGCCTGTTATACAGTGTTATGGTGTGAGAGAGAACGATAGACGATAGAGAGTGAGATGAGAGAGGAAGAAGAGAGGAGGAGAGAGAGAGAGAGAGAGAGAGAGAGAAGATTGTACTCTGACATTTTACAGGAATTTTGGTAAGTAGATAACATAAACTAACCAAATTTTATTTCTTCGAGATGAAAAATCAAAATATATTAAATAAAATGTCATTTATTATTATTTTGAAACCAATACTTGGGGAAAAAATTTTTTTTTAAATTGGTATAATAATAATAAATTAATAATAATAATAATATAATAATAATAATAATAAGTAATAATATGAATAATAATAATATAATTAATATAATTGATAATTAATAATAATAATATTAATAATAATATATATATAATAAATTATTTAATTAATTAACATAATATATAATAAATATATATATATGATATATATTATATAGATATATATATATATATATATATATATAAATATATATATATATAATATTGTATTATATTATATATATATATTATATATATATATATATATATATATATATATAATATATAATATATATATATAATATATATTTATAATATATATCTATATATATGGATAGGCCCATGGGTTTTCTTACTGTCTATATTTTCTAATGTTTCTTTTTATATATATAATATTATAATATATATATAATTATATATATATACTATATATAATATATATATATATATATTATAATATAGTATATAATATATATATATATAGATATATATTATAAATAATAGTGTGAATATATATATATATATATAAAAGTGGAAATTATAGGTAGAATAAACAATAAAAAAATGTAAGTGGAAAGAATATGAGATAAAAAATAAAGGCGAATCAATAAAAAAAGGGTAGAATATATCTAAAATATGCTTTTCCAAATGGAATGAAAAAAAAATATTTTCCAAACCCTGAAACATTAAAAGATAAAGTGAAAATTTGCATCAGTGTTTTCAAAGAATCTGTTTATATCCTACAATGTGGCAGTCTGGTTTGGCAACTCTTACTCTACAACCCTTTAGAATCTAAAGGAATTAGAGTAAAATAAAATTACTCAATTTCGACCCTAGCTCTAATTTCAGAGCATTGTATCTAATTATTATCAGCGTTGACTGAAAGAGAATATTTATTTATTATTACTAATCCGAGAATGCTGATCACTCTGAAAAATCCAGAAAAGCATAAAAGAATCAGTAAGAAAAGAATTACATAAATAATATTGCTCTTTCCTTTTTCTTTTATATTATTATATCTCACTCATATAAAGAATGTAAGAAGAGGAAATGGTTAATAATTCATTACTCTCTCTTCTCTCTCCACATCATAAATTATCCTCATTCCTCATTTCTGATAAAGAGGTGGTTCATTGAACCAAAAATAATAATAAATGTCGTTCTAGGAATATTGAGATTGAACAACAATGCCATATAATCTTTTATAAAGTCAATTGGAATTATATTTTTTCTAGGAAATATTATATAAAGGGATTTTCACTGTAAAATAGTCTTCTTCTAGAGTTTTGAATTGCAGCTTATATTTATAGCAAAAGGTTAAATTTTTTGGCTTGGTTATAATATTTCTCATTTTTCCTATTCAAAACTCATTTATATATAATATATTGTACTAACAGCTACGTGGTAATTTTGGGAAAAACAATCTATATTTTCGTCCCCCTTATGGGTGTGTGTTTGTGTGTGTGTGTGGTCCATCCCCTCTCTCGCAATCTGTGTGTGGCGTGATTCAGACTGTGGAGAGGTATATAGTAGTGGCAGATAATGTTTGGATCATAACAAATTAGATAAGAAGTAGAGAGACGAGGGAGATCTCCCAGTAGAAGAACACCGAGAGACCGCCCAAGCAATTTCACCGAATAAATACGCATGAATAGAAGAAGATGATGAATATATATTTATAATTTATGAATGATGACAGTTTCTACTGAATTCAGCGCTGATAAAGAATGATAAATAGATATATTTATCAGTTAGATAGGAGTAAGATATGAGAGGATATATATATGATAGAGAGATTTAGAGGCAGAGAGAGAGAGATGTAGAACTAAATATATATATAGAATAAATATTATCAGAAATAGGGCTACAAAGATTAATTGTCATAATACATCCATAATGAGAAGGTATATAACGTGATGACTATAATATATTAGTATTGTGACTGGCGTAGAAGGACTTAATGCGCAGACTTTGATCGCCAGCAAGTAAGAAGACTCTCGAGATGAAGGCTTTAAATAATTACATTTTATTCTCTATAAAAAAAGTATTTTGATTAAATGAATATTGTTATATGTTGATACTTGAAGAATAATCTTATATTTTAGATCGAATATTGCTCTCTCATTGTGATTGTTAGAGTGTGTGATGATCAAGAACATTTTTGAACTAACTTTTGGAAATAATATTAGAGTAAAATAACCTCATAATTATATTATAGTATGTCAACTTAGAGATCTGATGTGAGAGGATTTAAGTATTATTTGACAACCTTATCTGCGTGCTCCTGCTTCACACTAGAGAATATATATATGATTATTCGTCTTGCGATTATTTATTGTCTATATATCTAAAATTTTTTCATATTTTTTACATCTTACTAATTCTCCACACAATAACCTATGTTCACAAAAAATTCCATATTCCAATAACTATTGATATCAAATTAGTTATTCTGATATATATTAATTAATTATGATTCGAATGTAAAATTTCGCGATGACTCAGCTCTTCTTTCTTCCATTCAAATCTGCGTCCTCTTTTTGCCTAGTCTTTTATACTCCTTGAAAATTATATATATATTATATATGAATTATAATAATGATTATATATATAATATAGGATTAGTATATGATGAAAAATAATTCTATAATCCAAAGTTATATTATATAATAGGCTGGTGTATTCATATTATATATATTATATACATATTTTATATTTATATATATTTAGAGTTAATATTATATATTAATATTAATATAATATATATATAATATATATAATTATATTATATATATTATATTATTTATATATTATTTAATATATAATATTATATATATATATATATATATATATTATATATATAAAATATTATATATATAATATTATATATATATATTTATGTATATTTAATATTATTATAATATTATATAATTTATATATTATATATTATATTTAAATATATATATTAATATTATTATAATATATAATATTATATATAATAATATATTAATATATATAGTATTATATTATAATATATTATTTTATATATATATATATACTGTAATATTATATATATTTAATTATAAATATATAACTATAATAATAAATATATTAAAACATATTGCATAATTAACTATATTAATATTATAATTATATTTATATTAATATATATTATATATGCTTATATATTAGTAATATATATAGATATATAATAACCATATTAGTAGTATTATATATTTATTAAATATTAAATTAATAAAAATACTCTAATTATATGGTTTTTATATAAAATAATTAAATACTAAAAATATATAAACCATTATATTTTTCTATTTGTTATTTTTATTTGCTATTTATTTATTATTTTATATTTCTATAAATGAAAACATAAAAAAAATATTAAAATTATTGGAAATATAATGTTTATTAATTATACTAATAGATATATAAATAATAATATATGGGCAAATATATTCTACTATAAACCTTAGGTTATGATATTAATCATGTTTATACTATTATATCACTACTACTATAATTAGTGGTACTAACACATATATTTTAAAATTAAATTCATTTATAAAATTCTAAACTAGCTAAAAATTATTATCATATAAGTTCTTAATTTTTAAATTCATTTCATATAATTCAGTCATATAAAATCACTTCTTGTTGTAACTATATCTAGACATATATATATGAGCAATATTATAGAACGGTATATTGATCTTAGATAAAATGACAAATGTTGTTCGTATTTTATAAATTTGAGAGACCTAATTAATATAAGGATTTGTTTGGTGGGAAACTCTAAGTGTTATTATATATAAAGAACACAAAAAGTTACTTATACAAAAAAAATACATTCAAAGAATAAAATATATTAAATCATAATCTTATGGTATTATTTTTATAATAGATTGCTCAAGTTATACTCTTATTCATGAAATAATATATATAAAATAAGATTTTATTATATATAAATATATATATATATTAAGGTAATATACTCACATATGTGAGAGTACTACCTATTATATTATATTATTATATAAAGGTGTTATATAACACTATAAAAAATAGATAAGAGTTAACCACAAAATAAATAAATTCAAACCCGTCATACTATTTTTTGTAAAACAAAATTATGAACAGTTGGAGAGGGGGCGAGATGTGAAGAGAAGGGAAGAAGAAGAAGATGAAGAGAGAGGATATGAGAGAGAGTATTTGCGCCAGATTAAGAGCCGAGAGAGATAGGTAGAGAGAGATTTGAAAAGAGAAGAGAGAGAGAGAGAGAACAAGGCATTGATTCGCTTGTAAAATTCCGGCATCTCAAAAAGTATGTTGTTTGTAAATTCTTTTTCCTTATATAGAATAACTCTTTATTTTTTTTTAACAATAATCATTAAATTTCAAGATTCCTATTTAAAAAGCATATTTTTTCAGACTTATATGACAATAATTATTTTATTTTTGAATATTAAATATAAATAAACATTTTAAGTTTCTTCATTAAAAATATTTTTTTAAAAATTGCAAAATATAACGAATGAAAACTTAAATACATTAGTTTGGAGGAAGCTTTGAATTGCTTTTGCTTCTCCGTCGTCACCGTAGTCTCGTTACTCTAGGTAGTGACGTTATGTTAGTAGTGATGAGAATTAATATACTTTTTCACTATTATGAGAAATCTAATAAAGTGAAATTAAAATTAAGAGCCAGATATAATTGCTTTTAATAATTATTACTATATGTGTCATAGTAAAATATTAAATATAAGATTTTAATTTAATAATTTAAAATTACAATTATAAATTTTTAAATTATATTAAATTTAATTTTTATAATATTAAATTTAATTGAATATGAATAAAAAAAAAGAATGATGTGAATCAATAGTCACAAAAAGATAAGCCGAAACTTAAGAAAACTATTTACATCAGAAGAAGATCCATGGTTGGCTCTTATCACTATTTGATTCATTATATAAAGATAAGATTCTACTTAATCCTTCCAGCGTTAGAGATGCATTATATTTATGAGTGAAAAACCTTCGTATAAAGATCGTTTCTTATAATCATAAACTCGGGCTAGGCCAGAGCATGCCGAGTAAATGTAGAGTCACACTCTTAGATATATATATAAGATATATAATATATTATATAGTATTATTGTATATATATAATAGTATAGTATATATAATGATATATAATTTTAATAATATATTATATAAGATTAATAGTAATATATAATATATATAATAGTAATATATATTATATATAGTATACTTATGTTATATATATATATAATATTAAATATAGCATTTTAATTATTTAGAGTATAGTATATAGATTAGTAGTAGTAATAAATAGTATAGTATATAGTAAGATATATATATATAAATATATTATATATATATATAAATGTTTATAATATAAAAAATATAGTAATATAATATATATATATATTTAGTAGGGTATAAATATATATATAGTGATGATAGGATAATAGGATAGCTGATAATATAGCATATAGTTATACATACAAGTAATATAATATATCTATTATAAATATATTAGTATTATATATATATAATATAATATCTATTATATAATTATATATTTTTTATTATATAATATATATATAATTATTTATATATAATATATATATATATATATATATTTATATTATATATATATATATGTATATTATATATATATATAATATATTATTACTATATATAGGTATTATATAAAATATATATTATATAGTATTGTATATATATTTATATATTATTTGATATATATATTGATTTTAATATAGTATATATTATATATTATTATTACTAAAATGATTATTTGAATATTTATTAACTGTAAGACTGTATAAATGTTAATAAATGTTATGTGTATCTATATGTGAAACATATTTATACTCACAACTCCTGCTATTATATTTAAATAGTGAATATATGTGCACACATAATGTATTTTGTTTTATGATTTTATAGAATTATAGTATTATACTTTAGTAGATAAAATATGATATAGATTAGTAATATTGTATATGTATATAATAATATATTTAGTTTAGTATATATATAAATTATATAAAATATACTTATATATATTTTATATAGTATATATAATATATATATTATATATTATAATATTATATAATTATATATATATATTATTTATAATATATTATAGTAATATATAATATAAAGGGTTATATTATATTTATTATTTATTATTATAAAATAATATATATATATTAATATATAATATATATGATATATTTATATATAAGATTATTTATATAGATATTTATAATATATATAGTATATATATTGAGCTTGTGGATTTACTTTTGACGTTTAAAAGCTATCTTATTTCCTTCCATGGCTTGAGCATATATATTTTTGAAAATAACATTCTTAAAGAAAATATTTAAAAATAATTGAACTCGTCTAATAGCCGAGCAGCCCGAGTGAAGGAGTCGCCTTATATATAGATTATATATTTATATATATATTATATAAATATTGTATATAATATATATAGTATATATTATATATATTATTATATATTAATTATATTATATATATATATGTATATATATATATAGTATAGTATATATATATATAAATGAATATATATAGATATTATATATTAGATATAGTATATAATGATATATATATTATATGATATGATAAATATATAGTATTTATATATGTATAGGTTATATATAAGTATATATATATATTAATTATATATATAATATATATATATATTATATATATTGTTATAGAGTATATATTTATATAATATATATGAGTATGATATATATATATAATATATTATATATTATATATATATATATAGTTAGATATATATATATATATTAATAAAGATTATTTTATTTTCTAATATATATATATATATATATATATAAATATATATATATATATATAGTATATTATTATTATATTAATATATATTACTTATATATATATTATAATTTATATATTATATATTGAATTTATTTATATATATTATGATTATATTATTAATTATATATATTATATATATATTATATTTATATATATATATATACTGTATATTATTTATATATATACAGTTATTAGATATTATATATTATAAATAATAAAATTAATTTAAATATAATTAATATATATATAGATATAGTTATTATATATAGTTATATAGGTATATATAAATTATTTGTATATATAATAAATTGTGAGTATTGCGTACCTCAACTGTGGCCCTCAGTGCTTCTAGAGTCAATCACCCAAAAACAAATTATATATATATATAATATAGATATATATATATATATATATAGTAGTTATATAGTATATTATTGTTTGTTATTATATATATATTAATATATAGTTATATGTATTATTATAATATTATATTATATATATATCTATTTTATATATATATATATATATAAACTAGAATAAAGTAAGATATTAGATAGATTATTTATAGAAGTAAGAATGTATATATATATATATATATATATATATATTAGTTATATATATATATTATATATGTGTTTAAATATATATATTATATATATAAAATAAATAGTAATATTATTATATTATTTATATATATTATATATAATAGTTATATATATAGTTATATATATATTATTATATGTATATTATTTTAATATAGATTATGATATATATGATATATATATATTATATAATATATTATATATAATATGGTATTATATAGTTTATTATATATATTTATAATATATATTATATATAAATGTTTATAGTATTATATATATATATATATATATTTTATATATATGTATATTTATAGATATATACTATATATATAGTTATATAAATAGTTATATTTCCCTATTATAATATGTATAATTATGTAATAGAATATTTATATAGATTAAATTTTTATTATTTATGTATATGTATTAAATATATATAATATATATATATATATATATATATAGATAATTATATATATAAAATATTTATAATAATATTTATATATATATTATATAGTATATTATATATTTATAATATATATAGTATTATTAGATAGTATATGTAAGTTATAATATTGTTATATATAATATTATATATATATATTTATGAATATACATTTATATTTATTATATATATATTATATAAATATTTATATTATATATAACTTATTTATATTAGTGATTAGATATAGAGAGAGAGAGAGATATTATTTATATATATTATTATATATGAGAGAGAAGATAAGTAAGATAGATGACTATTAATATAATATATTAGATTATATATATATAATATATATATTTATATATATATATTATAGATATATATAGATATATTATAATTATATATATATATAGTATATATATATATTGGTGAAAATATTAGGAGGCTGTAATTATATTAATTATTATATATATA
>JABUQX010097334.1:0-12500 GCA_015478945.1 Trachelipus rathkii | reverse complement strand
TAATATATAATATATATATATAAATATATATATATATATATATATATTATTAATAGATATATATATTATATATTATATATGATGTTATATATATATTATATTATATATTATAACAGTCTAACTATTTTAAATCATATTTTACTCATAATACTTAACATAATAAGTAAAGGTGAGTATACTAACTAGATTATTAATAACATAAAAACGTAACAATATTCCACAATTTTTATCATGCAAGGTGAGGGTGAGAGGGGTATGTCTTACACATATCAATATGTTATATTTTACATTTAACATAGTATATTTAACAAAACATATCATAATATCATATCCTAACCTAACGATTGTAATAAACTAAGATAATAAATAGTGCAACACACATAACACACATCCACACTAACATACCATCAACACACACACACACAGTAGTGATATTATTGGCAACGTAACATAAAGTTTCCCATATATAATAAGCTACTATAGCATCTACTCATAAACTAAGAATTATATTATATAACATAATAGTAAAACTGTTATAACATATCTTTTATAAGTCATTGAATAAACCAGGCTTAACATTAACAAATTTCATACTTAATCATGCAGTAAAGTACTCAAAATAGCATTACAAAAACGTAACCTATTACCTTTATCATGCATATTTATACATATAATGTTTAATTTTACTATTATACATAGTAATTATAATTTAAACAAAGATTTAACGTATCCGTTAACACTACATTTGTATGAATCTTAATGAATAAATGCACAGAACAAAACACACTCATATCAATCACACATACATCACACATTATACACACATTATATATATATTTACACACTAAAACACATCATACACACACACACATATCATCATTTAACAATCACCACCACACGAATTATGTTTAAGTTAACATGTTTTTACGATATAATAAAGCTCACATAGCACACACTGAACTAAGAATATAATATCCAACGACAAAAATTTAACATACTCTTAAAAGCACGAATAAACTGTTTACATTAGCAAAGTTCTCATATTAACATCTAAAGAGTCTAACATACATACAAATACGTAACTATTTCCACTTTTTCAAGCATATTTGGGACGTATATGCATATGATTAATTTTTATCATTAATCTGAATGGTATATTTAGCAAGATTTATCATTAATCTTGTACTTAATATTATTAAAATACTGACTAATGAATAAATGCTAAACTTACCAAAATTTTTCACATTAAATATATAAATTTATTACAAAAAAATCATTTTTAAGACAAAACACAACCTTCTTAACCATCGTTCTAATCTAAAATCATATGAGATAAAATAATCTCGCGAGAGAAAGATAAGCATATTACTGTGAACATAACACAAGTCTAAGAGATAAGGGATATTTCATAATCCATAATCACGGGAAAGGTAAATTAGGTATTTTCAGCCATTCACAGAGAGTAGGGCAAATATAGACTGACGGATATGGTCAACATTGGAATTAGCACCCAAAGTCTTACACTATAATTATATATATATATAAATATATTATATATATATAATATATATATATTATATATTAAATATAATATATTTAATATATTGTATATTACTTATTTTTAATTTATAATAAACTATATGTTGTAAATTTCTGAGTCACATATATATATAATATGATATGGTAAAAAGCATACTACATTAGGTATACGCCTCCCTTATGTAATAAATATAAAAGAAATTCCAAATAAGTCAATACAATAAATAATATATAAAAGTAAATACACTTCCACCGAGAGATACCCGGGGGTTTCTCCTTGTTAGATGAATGAATCTCCATGGGGTATCACCCGAAGGGACGTGTAAGCAAGCATTAACCCTCCTTGTAAGGAGGTGTAAATTGACTTGCTTACAGTCTTCGGTGATACCCCATGGGGGATTCATTCATCTAGCAAGGGGTGAAACCCCGGGGTATCTTCGGTGAGGAAGATGTTATTTTTTATATATTTTTATTATATGTATAGCTATCTTTTTGGATTATCTTTTATTTAGCATAAGGGGGCTGTATCGCTATGTATATGTTTACATATAAGTAATACTATTATATATATATATATATATTATAATATATTTTATAATATATATATGATATATGTTCATATATATATTATATTAAAAATAATTATCTATTTATATATATTAATATATTATAATATATATATATTAATTATAGGTGTAAGACTTTGGGATGTTAATTCCATGTTGGACATATCCGTCATCTATATTTGCCCTACTCTGTGATTGGCTGAATTATCCTATACCTTTCCGATTGGTTGAAATATCCCTTATCTCATAGACTTGTGTTTTGTACGTAGTAATATGCCTTATTTTTTCTTCAGAGCTTAATTTTATCTTCTATTCGTTTTAAGATTGATCACAGAGGTCAGGAGTGTTCTGATGCTTCAAAGTTTTTTGTTAAATATTAGCTATGTTTATGCGAAAAACTTTGGTACGTTAGCATTTATTTCGTTAGTCAGTAAAGGGGGGGGGGGGGGGGGGGGGGGGGGGGGGGGGGGGGTGGGAGGGGGGGGAGGGGGGGGTGGGGAGGGGGGGGGGGGGGGGTGGGAGGGGGGTGAGGGGGTGGAGGGGGGGAAAAATAAAAAATAATGGTATAGGGCGGGGGGGGGGGCGTGGAAGGGTGAGGGGGGGGGGTGGGAGGGGGGGTGAGGGGGGGGGGGGGGGGGGGGAAAGGGAGGGGGGGAGGTAGAGTAGGGGGTGGGGCCGGGAGAGAGGGGGGGGGTGCAAGGGGGGAGTGAGGGAGGGGGCGGAGTTCGGGGGGTGGAGGGGGGGCAGCGGGCAAACGGGGGGGTGGGGAGGAAGGGGTATGGGGGGGGGGGGGGAGGGGGGGGGGGGGGGGAAAAAAAAAAGGGGGGGGGGGGTGGGGGAGGGGTAAGGGGGGGGGGGGGGGGGGGGGGGGGGGGGGGGGAATAGGAGGTGAGGGGGGGGGGGGGGGGGGGGGGGGGGGGGGGGGTGTGGAGGGGGGGGGGTGGGGGAGGGGGGGGGGGGGAGGGGGGGATACTAAAAAGGAGGGGGGGGGGGAAATAGGGGAGGGGGGGGGGGGGTGGGGGAGGGGGGGGGGGGGGAAAGGGGGGGGGGGGGGAGGGGGGGGGGGGGGGGGTGGGGGAGGGGGGGGGGGGGGGGGGGGGGGGGGGGAAGTGGGGGGGGGGGGGGGGGGGGGGGGGGGTGGTGGGGTGAGGGGGGGTGGGGGGAGGGAGGGGTGGGGGGGGGTGAAAGGGGGGAGGGGCGGGGGGAGGGGGGGGGGGTGGGGGGGTGGGGAAATAAATAATTAAAAACAAGGATATTATTAAATGCCTTTTGCTAATATTACATCGCTATGTAAAATTAACATTGATATGTCCCAGATATGTTGAAAAAGTGTGAATAGTTACGTTTTGTATGTAATGTGCCTCTTTACTGACGTGTTAATTTGTGTCTATCGCAAAATGTCTAACAATGTCACGTAGTTGACACGTAAGGTTGAATTTTGTCGTTGTATATTATATTCTTTAGATTCGGTGTTGCTATTGTTAGGCTTTATTATTGTACAAACATTGTTACGCTGTTAAACATATATTCGTGTGTGTGGTGTGTTATAGTGTATGTTGTTGTGTGTGTGGTATGTGTGTGTGTGTGTGTTGGTGTGTTGTGTAATGTGGTGTGTGTAGTGTGTTTGAGTGTTTGTCTGTGGACATTATTCTCTAATTCATTACAATAAGTTAGGGTTAGGAATACGTTATAATATTTGTTTAAATATTACTATGATTAATGTAAAATTTACATTGATATGTTAAAGATATGCTTGAATAAGTGTGAATAGGTTACTGTTTTATTGTATGCTATTTTTGGAGTTACTTTACTGGCTGTTAAGTATAGGAAATTTGTTAATGTTACGTGTTTTATTCGTAGCTTAAAGTATGATTAGGTTTGCCGTTGTCATTATATTATTAGTTAGGTGATGCTATGTTTAGCTTTATTTAATGTGAAAATCAGTTGTTACGTTGTTCTTATTTGTGTGTGTAGTGTGTGTGTGTGTGTGTGGTGTTTGCGATTTATTCTTATTTATTACATACTACGTAGGTATAGGATATCGTAAATCTTTTGTTAATAAAATATTACTCATGTTAATGTAAGATTAAACATTGATATGTTTAAAGACATGCATGAAATAAAATGTGATAATGTTACAGTTTTTGTATGTTATGTTAGCTACTTAACTGTTGTTAAGTATGGAATATTGTTAAATGTTAGCTGTTTTTTATTATATATATATATACTTATATATATATATGTATATATATATATATATAATATATTATATATATATATATATTATAATATATATATATACTATATATATTATACTATATTATATTAATTATATTATAATATATAATAAAAGACACGGCTAACTCTCTTAAGTGTTACAAATTAAAATATATTTATTAGTCTAAGTTTTTTAAAAAGTTTTTTAGAAAAAAGGTAATGTGAAATACAAATGTATGTGATTGAACAGAAAAATAGGGAGTATTATATATTTTTATTAATTTATAGTTTTGTACATGGTAAAGCAAGTAGCAGTAAAACTGAGGTGGGTAGGGGTGGGGGTGGGCCCTGGGGGCTGTCTTGCTGTATGATGTTTTACTGCTTATATAATTGCTTTTTATGAATACCAAAAACTCATGATTTTTACGTATTGCGGAATTTAATCAACTTTTTTTATCTAGTGAACATACAACTGATTTTATTTTTAAAAATGTTTTTCAGAAAAAAACAAAAATGTTTTTTCATCAAAAGAATATGTTTTTGACAAAACCAAGAATGTTTTTCATCAAAAGACTCAATAGTTTTTCAAAAAAATTTGTATTAATAGCATGAAAAAATATAATCTTTATCCTTTCGACATTGAAAATTTAACTTTAATCTTTAGAACTATTATCTCATAACCTCTTAGACTATTTTAATTCATTAACTTTAACTTCCTTTGGTAATTGAACAGCTTTTCTATAAATAAAATACCTCAGTTTTGAAATAAAAATGTAAGACTATGTGTATACGCCTCTAACTAATAACTTTACAACAATCAGCACATTCCACACATATTACACATGCATACCTACACATACCTTTAATATAGGGACTTGATATATATACATTAACAAGTCGAGTGCAAAGTTTTGACTTGAATATCTAGTTGTTACAACATATTAACGAATTGTTGTACTGGTATAAGAGAGAAACCACTTAAGTTCTCTGTTGTTATAGATTTATATATATTGTACAACATAGGGCTGCTGCTACATATATTTATGCAACATGGGGTGTTGATAAAGCGTAAGTCTATGTATTATGTAACTTATAATCCTTTTAAAATTTCTATATAAAAGGGTATAAACCACATTTTGGGGTCGGTATCCCATCTCATTGGGTCCCTAGACATACTTTGAGTGAATGAACATGTATTTCAAATATTCTACAATCCTAAAAACGTATATAACACACTTAATCTCTATGTGAAAAGCTATATTTACTAACTTTCGGCCTCCAGCAGTACCGACCTTGCATGACGGAGCCGATCCGATAACTCATGATTCTCATTTGTTCTTATCTTACGAAACTTCTATTTCCTTCCTTCATCTTTCTCGGCTACGCACTCTGTAATTTTCTTTTTTTTTCCAGCTGAGGATCCACTCAAAGGGGTCCTCGAACTCTTTGGGGTTACGAAAACCAAAAATTCGGAATCTATGTTCTTTGAAACTATATATATTAATTTTAAACAATTATTGTTTGTAGATTATTTTTAAATATAAATAAAATTATATTAATAAAAGATTATTTATATTTTTTTTAGGGTAAAAATTAATATTAGATAAGTAAGATAATAATTATTATATATATATATATATATTATATATATATACTATATAGATATATTATATATTAATATAATATAACACGTTCTCAATTGACTCAATTTTATGTAACTGGAGCCAAGAATTCAGTACTGACTTCTGCGCCATCTATAAAAACTCACGGCTCTCGGCATATATGTCGTCATATGAATTCTTCTTCTTCTTTCTCTTCTTCTTCTTCTACTCTTATTCTCTTCTTCTTCTTCTTCTTCTTCTCTTCTTTCCTCTTCCTCCTTTTTTTCCAGTAACAAAGATGAGCCAACAAAGCTGAGGCATCAAAGAAGAGTCATCATAAAGCTGAGGCATTAAAGTTGAGGCATCAAAAGCTGAGTCATCAAAGTTGAGGCATCATAGCTGAGGCATCAAAGTTGAGGCTTCAAAATATTGAGTGTGTGTGTGTGTGTGTGTTTGTGTGTGTGTTGTGTGTGTGTGTATGTGTCTATGGGTGAGAGTAAGTGTCTATGGGTGAGTGTGTGTTAAGTGTGTGGGTGTAAAGTGTGCCTATAGGTATGTGTGTTTGTGGAGTATAGTGTCATAAGTGTGTGTGTGTGTAAGTGTAGGTGTAGGTATATGTGTGAGGTAAGTGTCAATGGGTGGGTGTATGTGTGTGTATACAGTAACCTATCGGTGTGGTGTGTGTAAAGTATGCACAGCGGGTGTGTGTTGTGTTGTGTGCGTTAAGTTGCCTAGGGGTGTGTGTTGTGTGATATGTGGTACGTGTTGTGTGTGTGTGTGTGTGTGTGTGTGTGTGTAGGTTGGTGTGAGGTTAGGACGTAAACATACAGGGACTGTTTAAGTATAGGGCTAGATAACTACATGAGCTCTTTATAGTAATATATGTACTAATATTAGGTAACAGATTCTAACAACAGGACTTTAGCGTCAGATAACCTACATGTGCTCAGACTTAATCTTCACTATAATTCCACTCATGAATACTTTATGAAGGTCAATTCAGGCCTTGATACGGTATCTAAAGGCCGGAAATATCAAGGCAAGACCGAAGTATCAAGCAAACTCAAAAAGGGGGCTAAGCGACCTATCAAGAGGGGGTCAATCGTAGAAGAAGGACATCCTATACAACTTCTAATACACCCAATCGAATCCTCATATACACAAAACATAGGAGACACTAATATTAGGTTATTCTATATGACGTAAGGACATGGTCATTGCTAGAAGGCTAGAAACGAGGTTGGTACTAACTGGTAGAAGGGAAGCATCCTACACTTCTAATAATAAAAAAATTTAACCACAAATTCTACTCTACACACGTTAAACCCCCCTTTAAATAACATCGGTAGGCATATGGTGAGGTGTGTCTATAAGATGTAGGAACTATGTCGTGCTAGAAGCTAGAAGACATCACGTTATGCTCCAACTGAACCCCTTTCAAAAATGAACTTCATACGACCATTGAAAACATATATGTTGATCACCTCATTTTTTCAAATATGTGTGTAGGAAGCCTGAATATCTATTACGGGCACCTGCAAACCACACAGCCTCGGCTCCGCTCCGTGCTTACCATATGTTCGCCATTTAGTTTAATACATAAGCCATTCTATTTTCATTATTATTCCTCTCTATACACTCGACCAATTTTCAGCTTTCGTAATCCATTTTTTTTAAAATTTTAGGGGTGGGCCCCCAACACCTTTGACGTAGCGGCTTGAAACATTGGTATCAAACAAGTTTGCAACTATAGGAAGACATAGCTCAAAGTTTGAGAAGATCGTATAATCTAAACCTCTTTTGCTCCTAATATATCAGTCATTTTGGGCTGCATTATCTTGCCCTTGTTCACCACTGCCCAGGCTGGGCCTCGAGGATATGGCGTCTCGGGAAAGTAACTATAGGAATCTTCATTTTTTGAGACATTCTAGCTACGCTTAGTTTGACACCGCGTCATGATAGGTTTTTTAGACGAAGGGTACGCCATCTATCACGAAAAGCGCGTTGTCGCTTCTTAATAACCGCAACGATAGTGAAACCGTCATCTCGCATAGCGGCACTCGACTCGGTCATAAACCTTCAAAACATACTAAACCATTCTAAACACTCGGCTTCATATAGCTCAAGAAACAAAAATGTTAGAAAAAGGGGGGTAGGGTAATTCTAATACACTACTATCTGTTAGGAGTGAAGTCGATTCGTGTAAACCAAGGAATCCGATTCAGCAGTGTGTCGAAATATGTTACTAAATCGATACAAATATCGGAAATATTCAGCATATACGATATATTCGCACTAAAGGTTAAGAAGGGGGTTGGGGATACTAACCTCATAGAAAGGGAACCAACCTAGCAACCTTTAAGTTATACCAATCGACTCCTCCGTACCTTTAAGTCATAGAGTAGACACCTAAATATTAGCCGTGTTTACCTATACGTAGGACATGTCATCGCTAGAAAGGCTAGAAAAGGGGGGTGGGGTAATAACGTCATAGAATAGGAAGCATCCTAACTTGCACCTTCTATAAATACACTAAATCGACTCTCTCACGTACCCAATAACCTATGGAGTAGACACTCAAGACCGTGCTGATTCTCACACTATAGTTCCAGGCACGTGCTAGTAAAGAGCTAGAAAGGGGGGTTAGTGTATAACTCATAGAAAGTGAGAAGCATCTAACGCACAATTCTAATATAACCATCGACTCTCCGTACCTCAAGTAACCTTAGAGGGTTAGCACTAATGAACGGTGTTATCTACAAATTATGGTCGGATGCACGTGCTAGAAGCTAGAATATAGAATATATAGAATAATATATATATAAAATATATAGAATATAGATATAGAAACATGGTGACCTTTTTCTCACTCTGAGCGGCATCCTTTATGAAGTGAATCGGTTCTTCGCCTCTTATGCAGTTTTGAGTGGTTTGTGGTTAGATACTCTCATCCCAATTCTCACTGGTTACTACTATAGTATAGTATATAATTAAATATATATTATATATATATCATATATATATTATATATATATATTAATATATATATATTATAACTATATTATAATATAAATATATATATATATATATATATATATATATATATAATATATTATATATATAATATATATATATAATATATATATATATATTATATATAATTTATTATATAATATATATATATATATATATATATATAATTATATATTAATATTATATATATATATATATATATATACTTCACTCATCTTCGTTAATGTAAAATCCTTCCTTAGGAACTCATCCTCATTGACCAGAGTAGGAGTATAATAAAGACGCGGCAATTCTTGAGATTATTTTATTTCAATATTCCAAAAACATCTAAAAATGATCTGAACAAATACAGTTCCTAAACTGTACTCCAAAAATAATAGTCGGAAAGACTATCCCAAAACTGTTTTATACTAAATAGCAAACATATATTTTAGATTAACATGTTACTTTAAAAATAATTAAGTAATTGTATTTAATTAGTATTAAATGTTCAAAATACCAATATTTAATATAATAATCTTCCATCAATAATTATAGATCTTTTAAATAAACAGTTACATTTCCAATTTACAATTCATATCAATTGTAAAATAATAAAACGTATTATTTGCAATATATAAGTAATTAACAATATATCATAATAAAATTAACAAATATATTTCTAAAGAGATAAATTATTAAATATATTTCAATACAATAATTTCATCAAACATATTTATTTTTAGAAATTAAAATATTACAAATAGATTAATTCGTAACATTTTTAGAACTATTACCATAATTAGTATTATCCATTATTTATTAGAACAATTCTTTACCTTTGATCCAAGTGGTGGAAAAAGTTCTAAAGTGAGAGATTCTTTTATCTATCTCACTAATCTCTAAAGCTGCCTTTATATTTAAAAATTTACAATTAAAAGGAAAAAAGAAAAATCAATATACACATTTGCATATTACATGATATATATATTATAAAATATCACTGAAATCATGTGGCAAATAGTGCATATTATAAATGTTTCACTTCTTTTAAGAAAAACTTCTATCTTAATATTTTCGCGCCTATACGACACTACTTAAAGGAGCTATTTCATTAGCTTTTTACTTATAGCAGATGTTAGCGCCAAACAAACGACTCTCATCGTGTTTCCAACCCTTTTTAAAGGAATCGCTCATACACTCCAGAACTACTCTTTAATCTCTTCTAACCCTAATAAGTTATTCTCCCTCTCATTCCTCACCAATTCTCCTCGGTCTCTTAATCCTTTTCCCTTGAAGTGAATGTATTAAAATGGATTTTGAATAAATCAGAGGTTAAATCTAGATTGATTCCTAGATTTAGGATAAGAATTTAGGAATGGGTTTTTGATCTAGTATTGAATAATCTGATTCACAGACTATTTCAACACTCTCTGGCGCCCAATTGACGATCAAAAAGTTTAAAGTGGTCAATTCAGGATCGTTAATAAAAGATATAAAAGGAGATTTTTTTCGACTTGTATACTTTTACATATCACAACGTTAGTTTCTTGATTTCAACTATTGGGAAATAATTTTACAATATATAAGAGACTCTGCCTCAGACAATTAATTCATAAGGATTTTAATTCTAATATACTATAAAACATACAATTTCAAAAACAAAGCAGAAAGATGAGTATAGTCATGTAGAAAGTTTATTAGTGCAAGTTAAGCAATGTTAGAATATACTCCTCACTATCTTGAGAAGTAGATTGCCTATATGGAATAGGTGGTGGCATCGGAGGTTTGGGTATTAATGATTGTCTAAATTTTATAGGAGGTTGTACCAAGGGTTCAATTTCAATTTGATTCTGTGGGTATTTTGAACTGGGTTTACCTCTAATGGAAGGGTAATGGGTATGTTATGCAATGGAATATCTTGAGGTCTGATTTATTAAATTCTTGTTCAAACATTTTCTACACATGCTTTTCTTATATAGACCTAAGGTAAATAAATATCACATGATGAAAATGATAAAATAAAATACAGATGTTTCTCACGCGATATATGGGGATTAGTTTAACTTGAGAAGATATGAGTTTAATGGGTTGGAGATGGTATTATTAATATCTGTCTAGTCTCTATTCCATGAATTCTTTCATTATTGTAATTTGAAATATTTGCTTATGCAAGAGATATATGCAAAGAACATGAGTTAAAAAAATTAATCTCAAAGATTTTATCGAATTGAGCAATTAATGAGTTACTGAAATATTCTCTCCTAATGATGGATTTTTAAATTTTGATAATTATGCCAGAAGGTAATAAGTACAACCATGGATTTGAAATAAATTATTTATATGCTGTACAGAATGGGGTCTTTCGCAGGAAATGATAGAAGCTCTAATTTTTTCTGCAAAAAAGAAGATAGTTAAATCTTCTATGTTTTTGTGGATAGACTATAGATTTAGAGATAGTTATAGGCAGATGAGAAATTAGTAGTATACGTTTAAGAAAAGGAAGCAAGCATAGTTTTGTCATCTAATAGATGTTAAAAGGTTTGTGATTGAGGGCTAAAAACCGCTGTTTTCACCTATGTTGGCGACATAGTCCGTGAACTGAATTCGTGCAATAAAGATATATTTTTCGCTGACCATAATTAACGAAAAGATAATTATTCGGTGTATTATACATTATTCGAACGGACGTTTCATTAAATGGAATGAATGTTGGGAATGGAATTAACTTATATGAAATAAATTTCTCATTTGAAATGAATGGAATTAGTGTAATTAATTCAAATGGGTTAGTGGTTGATTTTATAGTCCATGAGTATGTCAAAAATGAATGATAGGTTGTCGCTTCTAATGGTATAATAGGATGTAGTTTAGTGGTTTGTGTCATTTCTTAGTATAATCTATGGTATACAAAAAGATGGGTGATAAAGTTGATCATTGTATATCTAGTTTTGCCTAATTTGTAAATTGAGTATGAATACTAATTGATTATCATTGTAATACTGTTAACTGAATGTTCAACAATGTAATAATTTTATGCATAAAAACTGGATGTAACATACATTTCATTTTAGTCTGAAATGTATTCTTACTTCGTTTTAATATATCATATTTAATAGTAGTTATTAATATATAATATTATATATATTATAAATAGGTCGACCGTTTTACTTCCAAGTAAAAATTAAAATATATTAATATAATTAAATAATTAATTAATTCTCAGAGAATTCTATATATATATATATATATAATATTATATCGTTATAATATATATATCATATATATTATATATATATCTTCGTTTTGTTACTTTTTTTCTCCATCCTTTTTTCTCTCTGTTTTCTGTCCGTTTGTGTATTTTCTTTAGGCGCTGCTGTCTGTCTGTCTTGTCCTTCTGTTCTCGTGTATTTCTTGGCCTGATTTGTCTGTTACTGTCTTTTGCTTCTCGCCACACTTATGTTAGTCGGTCTTCTCTTCCGCACTAGGGCAAGTATTAGTTTTTGGTCTGTTATCTGCTCTTTCCGTTATTTCGTTCTATCTGTCTGCTATCTTTCTTTCTTAT